>VYZR01031247.1:0-25718 GCA_013400675.1 Oxylabes madagascariensis
TGATGTTGATTAAAAATAATAATTCTATAAGGTTTCAATGAGGAATCCTGCAGTGCTTGGATTTGTTTAGCATGAAAGCCATGGACAGGGTGATGCATGGTCTTGCCAACAGGCAGAGAACAGACTATAATTACTGAACCCTATGCAAAGGAAAGAGGAGTGTCCACTCTGCCCTTCAGAGGAGCCTGGGGCAGCCCCTGCACAACCAGGGCTCCCTGGAAAAGGAGCTGCTGGGGAGGGTCATGGTGCTGCCCAGCCCCAATGCTTTCACCAGCCTGGAGCCCTTCACCAAGCACAGGACCACTTCCATTCCTTTGGCTCCCTTTTGTTACAGTGAGATTTATCAAATACCACATCACTCACTCCGCCTGTGACAAATTTAAGTCAACATAGCACGCTCACAGGAGAAACAGAATTCACTGGCTCCCCTTGTTGAACTCAGATTTAAAAAATTTAGCCTTGTACACCTGCACAAGCAACATAGGTGACTTTCATCTGCAGGCCATCTGGTTTGCATGAGATTGGCAGTTATGTTCCTGAGAAACATAATTTCTCAACAATTGGACATAAAGCTTTCAGTGCTGAGGCCTAAAACTGTCTGCAACAGGCAGAAGTAAAAGCTGTGATGATAAGTAGTCTCTAGGCTAAACAGGTGAGAACAACGTCCTTTAGGATGATAATTAGCTCCAGTCAGTGGCATGTGCTTCTAATCAGCAACTGTGAGTGCGAGCTGGCAACAGGAGGTATTTGACACTGCTTGCCTCTTGCTGAAATGCAATAAAAGAGAGCTCACCACTGGAGGCAGAAACACTGAGCAGCAACATTAACTGTATCACTATGCTGAAGTAAAAATGTTTGGTCTTACAGAAAGACAAGGTAGATCAGTGGTTGCCACTGTTTTAGTCAACTTGTATGCAAATCATTTATTAAGATCCTCCTGAACCTTACACAGTAGCTCAAAACCAAATGAGAAACAGCTGTGAACCGTTTGCTGCCCTTAAGGGTCCTGGTTGCCAATATATGTGGGAAAGGCCCATACAGTGCAGACAGATGAGGTCTGTGTAACCACCTCTGGAAGGGGATGCTGCAGTGGCCCTGCAGAGAAAGCCCTGCCATCAGGTGCAAAGGCAGCTCCCTGCAGAGCACGAGGAATCTTCCTGCACCTCTTGCACTGCAGTGCTGAGGGTACATGGGCGGGTTGGTATTTCTACAGCACCACAAGAAATCCCAATAGTTCAGAGGTTTGTTAGCATTTGTCAAGGGATAGATAAACTGAAGGGCTACAGCATTCAGTTGCGGAGCCGCAGCAGAAAGGACTTTGTTCTCCTCAGGGCTGAGTCCAAGCTAACTCCCATACACTGCCCCAGCATCCACGTAGGTGTGCCATGGGAAAGCTTAATAACTTGCAGTTCTTTTACAGGAAAGGAACAATTGCATCTCCTCATGGTAACTTTAGTGTGCTTAAGCCAGAAGGGGGGAGTGCCTGTGTGTGTTCACTGTTAAGATGTGGATAGTTTAGGGCATTCTTTGTGCAGAGGTGGTAGGTGCTCACTTTCCAAGTTGACCTCCCGCTTCACTGCTTGATAGCAATGAGAAGATCTGCTCCCACATCACAAAAATCATGATGGGCAGATTCAGACCTCTGAGAAAGAAGGGATAAAAGCAGGATCTGTACTCCTGGGCAAGGCCAGCGTGGATGTTTGCATAAGATCCAGCAGACTAACCTGAAAAAGAGTTATTAAAAATTGATCTCCCAGAGTAACAACTGGAAAGATTAATTTCTCAGAAAAGAAAGGAAACGGCAACCACAAAAACAAAGCAACCCAGATGGCCCATAAGCAGACTAATTATATGAAAGACCCAGAAGCAACTCTGAAGTTACCAATCCAGCTGCCGAGAGTGTCTGCCAGGTTGCCAGATGTTGCCAATGAAAACCTATCTTCCACAGTTCATCAAAGGAGTGGAGCTGCCTGGTGAAGTGAAACCTCTGCCAATAAAAATAAATATTTTATCTAAAAAATATTTTCTACTAGGAATCGTTGAAAAATATAAAATTTTAACAACATGTCCAACCCGATGTTATAGTAGATAAATAATGAAACATACATACAGAGCGCATTGGCAAAATCTTATTGATAGGAAATATCTATGCTTAACATTTAATTTCTAAGGCTATAGTCTTGGATTGTGTTAAACAAAGTGGTTTTATGAGGCATGAGGTTGATGGCACTCAGCTGGGGTTTGGATAATTTGCCTTGAATCTAGCAGTTGCTTTTTCCACCTTGAGATAAAAGGCTTAAAGACAACAAAGCCAGAGGAGCCAAAGGTGACAGTAGTAGGTGCTGGAAGGTGGGGAGGCTGCAGAAATGACACTGAGCCATTCTGTGGCTGCCAAGGCACCTCTCCCAGAGCTCTGTGTCCTCCAGGACACAACAAAGAGGAGCAGCAGTCCTAGGAAGGTAACTTACATTTTGCTCCTGCCAGATTTTATGAGCTGAGCAAATGGATGGCTGCTAAAAAGGCTTCCTCTAGCAATTGGTAAAGGATCCGAGCAAGGAGCAGTATACACGTGCAGGGCTTCAACACTGGACACACAGTCTACCCAACAGATTCATGCAAAAACTAGTTTTAATTTTGCTACAAGATCAAATAAATATTCCATTTTAAATCAGGAAATTATGTATTTTAAAAATCCTGTGTGATTTTTAAATGTGTCTATTAATGTTGCCAATCCAGTGCCTTGGAAATATTTTGTCAGTTCATCCTAGAGGCCAAAACCCAAACTGCCTGTATAGTCTGTTAGCGAGGCAAAACATCGCTTTTTTCCAATGAACATGTATGGGTGCATTGGGATTCACACAAGCATATTTGGCAGTAATTTTTGGCCTGCAGAACATCCACTAAACATGGGGAGCATTTTCTGTTCAGGAATATGATATGAATAAGAATGTGCTACCGGAAGATGAGCTATGGCACTTCTATCATAATTTAATTTGTCAAATATAGTTTACAGTATTTTATAATAATAATCAATAGCACAACATGTCTAAAAACTGCAAGGGCTAGGGTTGGAGGATGTCAACCATCATCTCTTTAATAATACATAATTCCTTAAATGTGCAACTAAATCACTGAAATATATGAGCTTAATTTGGAACCTCTTACACTTTGAAAATTCATATCTCTTTTTTAATAACTGGCTACAGAATTTGCAGACTAGACCAGATTTTTCTAATTTGTTTCCTTGGCTCTTAAATGCACTAAATGGGATGATTCCCCAAGACCAATGTGAAAAACATATAAACCCCTGGAATATGTCCTTTGTGGCTTTCTCCCCTGCCTATTTACACCTCACCTTACCCTGATGACTTAAGACATTCCTGCAGGAGACCTAAATGTGCCTATTTCTCTGAGTTCCTGCAACACACAGATTTATTGCCGACTGTCAGAGTTAGGAATAAATCAATTTGGGAATGCATTTCCTGAAACTGTTAACTGACTTGACAGAACAAGAGTGGGGCAGAGGGTGGGTAGTAAGATAGAGGCCTCTACAACATAACCCATTATGCCTTCTTTAGTAAACAAATTATAGTCTTGATTATAGTCTTGATTCACAAAGAATGCCTTTACCGCTCCAAGGATTACTTTATAGCCACTGCAGAATACTGAATGTCCTGTGACTACTGAATATTCTTGGAAAAGCTCTGATTTTGCTGCTACATTCATCAGGTACCTGTGCTTAGATACTAAAATTAGGTCTCTTGGCATTGTCTTGTATGTAAAAGAAACCACACCCCCAGATGTGGTACCTTCAGGACTGTGAGATAATTGGGTCTGGGGAAGCAGGAACCGAAGACCTGAAGAGGCTGCCCTGCTCAGCCACAGGTGACACAGCACTTCTCACCCACAGGGCTCGTGGTAGGCAGGATGTAGAAAAAGAAGTACATGGTAACAGCCTGGGAGAAGACAGCTACTTTTCCTTGCATCTGCTGTCTGAGAACATAAAATGTTATTTTCAGACCATCTGATTTTGATGTCTTTTTCTGCCCCACTCAAGGGCATGCTGCTTCTTAGGCAGCTCCTCAGCAGAGGGACAAGCAGTACATGCAGAGACTCCAAACTTTGTCACCAACATTCACAAAACAATTTGTTCTTCCTGTGAGTCCACAGTAGCTCATGTAAGATAAGAAACTACTGTGAGCTTTAAAAGAAGTTGCAAGCAAATACTTTCGAAGCAGTATGACTGTCTGTTCCTTTTTCATCTGAGTCTGAAAAATCCACAATGATAAATAGGAAAATTAAAATACAAAGAGAAAACTATTAGTGGAGACACTGGACTTGAGCCTGCAAGCAAGCCCAAAGCACCAGCAAAACAGTGTTGGTGGAGCAAGGATATTAAATTAAATGACACCTGATAATGTTCAAATTTACAAATGTGTGTACCCTGTGTGTTTGGGGAAGGAAGGCAAAAGGAAGGCAAGTCAAAGGCAGACAAAGAGGTGCCAGAGAGGGGCAGAGAGCATGATACATTCTGCACTGTAGGCAATCAATGGAATAATGTACATGTGAATTAACTCATTAATGGCTCCTGGAGTGAATCTTAGAGATCATGAAACACCAACTGACAAGGCTCTACAAAGAAAATCTGTTTAGTAAATGCAAAAAGAAAAAACTCAAACAAACCCAAGTTGGTTTCAACATTTATTTATAATTCAGTGCTCAATTCATAAATCAAGAAACAAAAGCCAGGGTATCTTTTTAATCAAAGCTTTTTCTGCTCACAATATATGGCATAAGAAATTGAACTGATAGATCATTTATTATTGTTATGAAACTAAAGGCTTTATATTCTTAAGTGGAGTAAAGCAGACAGCAATATGTTTATATTAGAAAGTTCCTACTGTGAGTGAAAAATGGATTAAAATTGAGATATTGTTTAGTAAGACAGATGAATCTGTATTTATTTTTGGCTGTGAAACTGCTAGAACTATACACAGCACTGAGAAAAATCACCTTGCCAGTTTGCCCTGTGTGTGTGTCTGTGTTTGGCAAACGCAGCCTGCAGGGTGTGTGGTCCGTTTGCACACAATCAGATCTCTGACCTGAAACGTGTACATTCTGGAACATTAATTGGCACAATTAAAAAGTTATTTAGAGGATGAGCTTGGAGCAAAAAATGTTGTCGCTTCTCAGAATCATGAAATGCAACCTGGCCTTCCTAATAAGCCATTTTAACTGTTTGCAGAGATGTTACAAGTGTTCACTGAGGGGGGAAAGTAATGATCAAACCACCCATGCAACAAACAAATCTGAAGAGTCCAGCATGTGTCAGTGCAAAGCAAATTTACTCTAAAAAGTGACTAGTGTGAAAAAGAATTAGAAAGGATTATAAAAATATACTACCATATGTCGTAGTAGTTGAAAGTGATTAATCCAGTTCTTAAATCCTATTTTAAACTCCCTTTCATTTCTGTCTATAGAAAAATAGAAGCCTCATCGCTTTGTTTGAATGCTATGTAGCTAATTACATCTTCTAAAAAACTCTTTTAAAACTAAATGTAATGTTTAATTACAAAATGCTCTCCTTGAAAACAGTTAGCTTGTACATTGATTTGCAGTTCATTAAAAATGCTTTCTTAATTATATTTCCAGCCAGAAAATACAGAGAGATTAAAGAGTCTATAGAGAAGTTTTGAAATCACAGCATGAATTGTAACAAGAAAGTTACACTTCAAATAGTGGACAACTGACAGCCACGACCACCTTTCTGTAATTTCAAAACCTAATTGTTGCAAAAATAGTAATTGGAAAGCAGCGTTCATTGTAACAGCTATCATGATTACATTTTTTATAGGAGTAGATTTGCAAGGACTAATTAGAAAGCGAATCAATTGCATGAAACAAGCGTGCAGCTCCCCTCAGCAGCGGGGCCGGGCGCCTCAGCGCGCGGGGTTCACGGCCAAGGGCAGCCCGCGCTTGGGCTCGTAGGGGGTTGTCCTGGAAACCATGCGGATGCAGTCGATGACAGGGCACACGCTGAGACACAGGGTGCAGCCTGTGCAGCTGTCAGTAACCGTGGGCAGGTGGGTTTCGGGATCAAACTGGATAGCCTGCAACCAGGAATAAACATTATTGATGTCACGCACGGGAAAGGTCAGAATTGTTCCCATTCTGGTGTCTGCATTTCCTGCGCTACAGCACTTGGAGACATCTTGGTGTGGTTCTGCACTGCAGCTATAGCAACTGCTCCACTGGCAGGGAACAAATAAAACCCCTCTCCAGACACTGAAATTAGAGAGGTGGGCCAAATGACACCTCTGCAAAAGCTCACAGGCCACAAGGGCTGGTTACAAAAGGAGGAGTTTGCTCCACAATATTTAAACCCCCAGAGGGTATTTCTCCTTGATGTAAAGGAAATATTTCCTAAGATAGCAATGTGCTGGGGTTATTGGTTTACAGGAGACATCAGACCACACCTGTACAGCTTCAGCACAATGCCCATCACAAGGCATTCTTTTGACTTTTGCTTTTAGCACAGCATAAACAATCGAATTTAATAAACAGCAGAGAAAAACACAGCTTGTTGTGCCTTGTGTGATTACTTTCCTTTGCAAATCTTTGTAAGGAATATCAGAGTTTGGGGCAGGCAGAGCTTGCTTTAGTTCTCACGTTCCATGCAGTGAACTCTCATTACCAATTAGGGTGATAAGTGTATTTGAATGTGAAATAACAGTTGCAGTCTCAATGATATAAGCTCCTGCTTATAATAGAAATGGCAATTAAAAGCAAAAACAAAAGCATCACACAGCTGCAAAGTGTCAATATCTAAAAAGCAAGACCAGAAAAGCAAAAAATTTTAAAAAGCACCAGAAACACGGAATATCCACTTTGAAGAGTTTAGGAGGGAAAATCAGGCCTGAAAGTTGAACTCTGGCAAACAAACAGTGCCTTAGCAAATCTCCCTGACCACTGTCAGCATCTGGGGGAGGCAGGGAGGTGATAGGAAGTACTGGTGCTGCTGCAGGTTGGCTCCTAAAGCAGATTTGAGGATTTGGGGTTTCAGTACTAGGAAGGCACAGAAGTTGCTGTAGCAACCAGCAAGGGCATGAAATCTGTAGTAACTGCCCTGGATCTCTGAGTTTTACTTTAGCTCGAGCACAAAGAGAGCTCTGGCTCGTGAGTGTTTAAGGAGGACTCCTTTCTTTCTCTCTCCCTAACAACAATGCACATCTTGAAAGGGAGTTCAAAGAGGGAGAGGAAGTCAGGACTACAGTGCTGACTTTAAATTAAGGAAAGCTTTTCTGTTGGAGTCATACAAGGTGACAGCTGTGTAGAGCAGTATGGATATTTCTGAAAAAAGGGAAGCATAAAACAGATGTTGCTTTGAAGGTGAGGGGAGTTGTTGATTTATTTGCAATTAAGAATTCCTTTGCAATTCTGTTCAATTAATTTCTTTTCAACTTCCTTAATTAAATTAAATTAAATAAGGAAAAAGCATTTTTCTTTTGTGCTTAGAAAACCTTCTGGGGATTTAAACTTTGGTTCTTTTGGTGCTGATTTTTTTTTTCCAGTTAGAGAAAATAAAATTTACTAAATCTAAACCCAATCTTTTGCTCTCTAAGGGTTATATGAAAAATGTAATTCTCCTGAGAAATCTGATGTAAGGGGAAAGGTGAAGATTGCAATGTCAAGAAGAAATTTAGACAGTTAAAAAGCTACTGTAGTAATCTATTTTGGTATACATACACCATTAATTTTCTTGTATCAGTGGAAAAAACCTTTGCTCTGACATACTTGTTTCAAATGCGGTTGATTTGCAATGGAAGACTTCTTTATGTGACTTTATGTAGTTCAAGTCATCAGACCTATCATTGGTTAGACTGAATTAAAGATGAACAAAAACTCGTGGTATCCAGAGGACACTTGGGGTTCAATTAAAGTATTTGTTTTTGACAAGCTCTTCTAAGACTAAGATGTATGGAAACATTCATGTAGAAATTATTATTTGCTGCATATTAGATTCCATGGAAGTTATGCTAGATCATATTTTGATTTTCTTAAAGAAAATGAGTCATCTTGTACTGTCTTTTTTACTGCAGATGAGTCCATCAGCTCCAGTGGACATGGCATGGAATGGCACCTAGACATGCTGATATATTTCATACAACTTGCTACCATATTGAGTAATCAGAGAAATACTTTGCTGCAAACAAGCCGCAGCTCAAAACGGAGCCATTTTCTGGTCATGATGATTTCTGCAAGCTTCAACCTGCTGCTCTAAAACCCTGGCAGTTATCCTGGAGAAAGGATTTGTAACTCAATCAAGATCAAAACAAAACCCCATCTGCCTGAAACCTGAATTTGTTTGGTTACTCTGAGGGAACAAGAACTGGGTTTCTTAAAAAGCATTTGGCAGTAAGACCAGCCCATGTCTCTCCACATCCCCTTGGTGGGAAGGGATGTGTTCTTCCCTTTCTCTGTCATGTACCTGAAAACAATCAAGAACTACGTTTACTGCCATTCAACCTGGGGCTCCTTCATTTTCTTCCTCTGAAAAGAACCCCAGTTGCAGTCAGTCAGGGCCCTGTGACAGTGGCATGGTCTGTGCAGCCCAGGACCAGCTGTGTTCCAGCATGGCTTGTGAGCCAGAGCCTGGGAGCATGATGGGCTTTGAATTCAACATTTTAGGCATCTGCTTTTACCACCTGCTCATTAACAGAAGGTGAATTCTTTCTTCCCAGCAGCAGAAAGATAACTCATCATGCCTTTCTGCTAATTACAGCTGTGCTCTTACCTGGTAGCCAGAATCATTACAGGTCATGTAGCATTTGCCACAGTTGATACACATTTCCTCGTCAATCAGAGCCACAACTTGCTCTGTGTTGCACAGATCACCATATGTTCCAATATACTGCAGTGCTTTTCCAATTACATCCTAAGGGGAAAAAAAAAGTTATCGACTCATTTATAAGATACCTAGTTGGTCTCTGGTACTTTAACATGGAAGATTTGGCCATGCGTTTTGATGATGTTTAAGATTTTTTCTTACAAATTTCCAAGAGGGTGGCCTTCGTATCCCCTGTAAAATACAAAGAATTTTCCATCGAGGCACATTTTGAATATAGGCAGTACTAGAAGTATACATTATGTACAAACACGTTCTACAAATAGGTTACTCATTTAGTACTCAGTTTTGCATGTGCTGTTGTTTTGCCACGATTGCGTGAAACTTCAAGGAACAAAATGGAATGACATACTATAATCACATCGGATTTGGTCATTTCTCACTAGCACAGATTTAAGAACTCACAGCAAGGAAAGAAAAAACAGAACAATAACAGCTATTCTCTCTTTAGCAAGATGCACCAATGATATGATTATCAGTTTATTGCAAATACTGTACAGAAGTAAGCTCTGGGTCTAATCCTGCAAGATCTGTTAACTTCACAGGTAGGAACTTGCTGCACCCACCTTACACATCAGTGCTGCAAAAGGTGTATGTTAGCACAGCATACACCAAAAAGGAAAGCCCTGGTACAGAAATTAAATGCAGAAATGAGTCCAACCTTGTCTTCCTAGTCTATAAACTTGCAAACCCAGCACTACTTTCTAAAGAATGAGGTCTGCCTGGTCTTCAGCACTTGCACAATAGTATCTTTATGCAAAGAGACAAATTTCTTTGTTCACTGGATGCAGTATTAGGATCTATGAAGTTGTTCCTAGTGACTGTTCAGGTAGAAAATTCAACCAAATCCTATGCCCAGGAAGAAAGACTGGCAAATTGTACTATTTCCTTGTTTCAAAAACACTCAAATGTTTCCTCTCTGCCAAACCCCATAGCTGCTGTCACATGAAATACCTTGGTTGCATTCATTCAATGCTAAAAGCCTTCCAGTTCTTCTCAGCAACATGCAGAGAACATTAATGCTCTTTCAGCATAAAACAGCTATGGCACATTGCTAAAGGCAGCATGACGAGCATGGACAGATGACTGTGAGCAAGTTATCACAGCTTAATGAGTTAACACTCATCACTTGAGCTGTGCAAGCTGATTTTGTGCACGGTCCAAAATCACTGCAAATTTGAAGTAAAATCTGTTTGCTTAAACTACTGTAAAAGGTCAATTAACTACTATGAAAGTGTTTCAGCTAATGCTTTTTACTAGAACAAGACTGGAACACGAAGCCCTTTACTGTGACTCCACTGATGAACTATGATAACTAAATCAAATGTGATCTAGGAACTGCTTACATCCCCATCTTTTCATTTCCAGTTCTTACTCAGAAACATTCATGGATTTACTGGATTTAAAGCAGTGTTCAGGTGTCTGCAGTCTGCTGCGTCAGCTGAAATATTGTAGTGGTAGACTTAATCTCCAGCTTGTTTCAGCCTGCTACAGGTTTCAAAATACATGTGTCTGCGTGATCTACTGGCCCCAGCAGTGCTAAGTATCCTTGAGCCTTTCTTGTGTGTATACAGCCCCCAAACATTCCACTGCCACAAATGCATGTCGCCCACAAGTGATGAGCTGTGTGCTCAAGAATTTAAAAAAGTGATGTAAAACTTGCACAATATACAATTAAGTAGCTTTCCACTGCCTGCCTGTGTTGCAAAAGTATCAACAGGGGGAGATTCCTGATAGTGAAGAGCTTTTCAGTCTAAAAAAACTGTATGTTTAAAAAGCATGGGTAATTTTCTTAGGAAGGTTCTGGATTCACACTATTGTTTGGATGTTAACAAAACTCACAGAGCTCAAGTGAGTTGCAGAGATGTACTACTTAAATAACCATGGAATGGAATGTCTTGCTTATGAGAGAAGACAAAAAGAACCTTACAAGATGTTTAGCCTAGGAAGATGATGGCAGAGCAGGAATATAATATCTCTCTCTATATATACATCAGGGAGGAAAAAGGGCCTATTTAAGTTAAATGACAATGTTGGCGCAAGAACACATGACTGTAATCCAGTCATAAATAAATTCAAAGCTGGAAATTAGAGAAGACTTTTTAAATGGGAGAGGAGTGAGGTGGTTAATGCCCTTCCAGGAAAACAGCTGGAGGAGATGGGGGAGACAATCCAAGGTTTAGGGTAGCATTAGATAGCTCAGGAAATGTTTGCTTGAAACAACATGATCAAAATTGATTTTCCAGCTACAAATTTACAAAGGGAATAGCATAAACAATGCATAAGGCATTGTGATTTCTGCATTTTTAACCAAGTCTCACTTCTCACAGCTCACAAAAATATACTTTTGGGGACTTAGAATCCCAAATAGGGAGCATGATGGCACTTTAGAGGCCTGAAAGTGATTTCAAAAGACTGTGTCAATGATTTACTGCTCATTTACACTCATTGCTGTTGTGTCTTTTAATCACTTCTTTCTCTCAAGCAAAGACTGTATATTTATTCATTTGCAAAGTTTCAAGATATTATTGGCTAAAAAAGCAATGGTACTTAAAAGATGTTCTGCAGGTGCACTCTTTTACAGCATCTCAGAGCTTCTTGTTTTCATCAAATCATAAATGCTTGGAACAAAATAAACAGTGCAGCAAGAAATAATCAGCTTTCACTGTTTAAAGCAGTTTTACTCCAAAAAGCAACTGTCTAAAATGGCACTATGGGATTCCAAACTTGGTATATCTCAATGGCCTCTGGATCAAATTTGCACTGTTTACAGATTAATTTTTTTTTTTTTTGCCAACTGCCAGACCTGCAAACAGAAGCCAGGTTCTGAAAGTCAAGCTGTGTTCTTTCTGGCTTATGCATTTCCAGCAGCAATTTAAAAAACAAAACAAAGCAAAGCAAAACAAAACAAAACCCCGAACAAAAACAAAACCAAACCAAACCAAACCAAACCAACCCAAACCAAACCAAACCAAAAAAAAACCCCAAAAAAAACCAAACCCCCCCCCCCAAAAAAAAAACAAACAAAAAAAACAACAACAAAAAAACAAGCAAATCCAAACTGGAAGTTAAATTTGGTCCTAAGATGCACCTTTGTGACAGCAGGGACCTAGGGTACTCTTTTTGATTACTGCGGTGCTGTCCTCCTCAACATAACTGTACTGAAAAAAACTGGGAAAAGAATGTAGTCCTGCAACTGGAACTGTCAGGGAATTCAGTTGCTATGGAGAGAATCAGAGCAGAATCCATTAGTTTTATGTTACTAATGAATACAGAAAAAAAAAAATCTCTTTGTCACTAAGCTAAGCAGATGTAGGTTTGAGTATACACAAGGAGAAGATCTGTTCAGCAGGACATTAGTTTTGCAATTCTACAATAGGTGCATTTTAATGTTAATATATCAATCCTTTTATGATGATTAGCTTTTCATTGGTCATCATATTAGTAAACCTATATTTGTAAATACAATTCATGGTTAACCTCCAGTTCTTGTAGAGCTGCTGTGTCCATCTTCATGCAGATGCTTTTGTAAAAGCTGTGTTCTAGAGATGATGAACATCACAGGCCGCTCATTAGAAAGCCACGCAGAGTGCAGGTACTGCATGTCATAAAGCAACTCAAACGGGACACACGTTAGGGAGGTACCTGCCTTCCACTTGATCTTTTTTGGCAATAAAGGTGAGGTACGGTCAGAGAGCGAGAGATGAAAAGAAGAAGTGTTAGAAATAAAGCTATGGATAAAGGAATAAAAAGTCACCAGAATCTGAGGGTACATGACCAAGGTCAATTTACAGTAAAGTAGCTTATAAAAATACATACAACTAACTTTTCTTGAAAGATTACAGATGCTTTGCCAATACTTAAAAAAGGCTACTAAAGGTACTCTGGGATATAGGGACCTCTAAGCCTTTGTTTTCAGTATAATAGCAGCAGTACTAACTAAAGGGGGCCTTAGAAAAGAATTCAAATCATAGAATCATACCATATCATACAATATCCTGAGTCGGAAGGGACCCACATCATTAAGTCTAATTACTGGCTGTGCACCGGACAATCCCAAAAAATCACACTGTATGCCTGTGAGTATTGTCCACTAAAATGAGCTTTGTGACACAATTCAATATGGTTTCTATAATGAAAATTATGCTTCTTGTATCAATCACAATTCTTTATGAAGACTGTGAAGTAATAAATTTAAAAAAAACAATCTTAAAAAACCAAAACCCCAGTAATTTTAATGTTTGACAAGGCCTGTGACAGAGGCCTGTGACACAAGAGAGCTCTGAGATTAACTAGCCATGAAGTGGCTGAACAGAGCAAAAAATAAAGGGCTGGAATACAACGATCAATGTTCAGGAGAGGTAAAGTATTAGCAGAACAAAGTGTCTCAATTTTCTGGTTTAGCTATGATGCTGTTTAACATGCTTGAGTGTGTTTCAGGAAAAGCTTTGAACCAGAAGACTGTAGACTTGATACAAGTTTTCATTTAAACCAAATTACAATTCAAGGAACTTGTAGGTATTTTACAAAACTAGATGAACAGGTACTATCACAGTGAAAAAATGCAGTTTGACAAGCAGCTTATCAAAGTAAGTAACTTTTGCTGATCTTGCCAACAGATACATTCTAGATTAAAGAAAGCTGCAAGAGAAAACCGGGTAGGAGACACCACTGACAGCTCATGGAACTGTCCTGACCACAGGCAAACAAACTAGCCCCCATAACGACTGTGGTGCTGTTGTTCTAATTAATCAGCCATGACGTGGAATACTCAGTCATTCCAGTTTTACCAACAGAAGCACAGTGCCCCGGAGCACTGGGCAGTGATTAATGGGATGAAATTTAACTAGTCCGAATGCCAGATCCTGCACTTAGGATAGAGTAACACCAGCAGAAACATAACCAGAGCAGCTCTGCAGGAAGGGATCAGGGGGTGCTGGTGGGCACAGCTCGGTGTGGGTCAGCGTTGTGCCCGGACAGCCCAGAGGGCAAAACCGTGTCCTGGGCTGCGGCAAACACAACACAACTGGCCAAAAGAGGTGACCATCCCACTGTGTGCAGCACTGCCAGGGCCTCCCCTGGCTGCTGCCTGCAGCTCTGGGCCCCACCACTTCAGAACCTTGGGAAGGTACTTGTCCAGAGCAGGGCAACAAAGCTGGGGAAAGGAATGGAATGCTCTGTGAGGAGCAGCAAAGGCCTTCGGGCTTGTCTAGTTTGTAGTTTGCCCTCCACAGCTTTCTGAGTGGGGGAAATAAAGACAGCTGGTAATCTCTCTGGTATTCAGTGATAGGACATATAGGAATGGTTCAAAGCTGTTCTGGGGGAGTTTCACACTGGACAGTAGAAAGCATTTCTTTACTGAGAGGTTGGTCATGCACTGGAACAGGTTTCCTAGAAAGGTGGTCAAAACCTGTCAGTGTTTAAGAGGCATCTGGACAAATGACCTTAACAACATGCTTTATCTTTTGGTCAGTTGTGAAGTTGTCAGGCAGTTGGACTAGATGGTCATTGTTGGTCCCTTCCAACTGAATTTTTTTTTATTATTCTATTATATTGCTGAGACACTTAAGGCAGTCCTACCACAGTCAGAGTGGGGAGGGAAAGAGGAAGTTTGGATTTCTAGGATTTCTCCCCATGTCTAAAGACTAAAATTTACTTAATCACTATATATAATGAGAATATTCTCTGAGGCACTGTGAGAGAAGAGAAGAGAAGAGAAGAGAAGAGAAGAGAAGAGAAGAGAAGAGAAGAGAAGAGAAGAGAAGAGAAGAGAAGAGAAGAGAAGAGAAGAGAAGAGAAGAGAAGAGAAGAGAAGAGAAGAGACGAGACCATTATGGGCTATCGCAGGGGAGATGATTTCTGTGATTGATGCTGGAGTATAAACTTGGAAGAAGCAGCCTTAGAGTCCCATAACTTAGGGGAGACACATGCATAGTTCCACCTGAAATATGCAACATCTCCACATTTATGATGAAGATTACAACATGGTCTTTTCCAGGCAGGCAAGCACAAGGTAAAACTACTCATGTTAAACACACAGATACATGCCAGGAAAGATCCAAAGGGTACAAAATAGTTAAGGCAACATAGAGCCGTCCTTACTTCAATATTACTCACCTCTCAAGAGGCTTTTAGAGATTTAGCACAGTATTGGACTAAATGTGGCTAATGCCTCCTGCAGTGCTGGCTTTTAGATGGGTGCTTACACATCAGCAAAAAACGACTTGCATATATGTATGTGCAAAAGACCATGCAAATGTAGCTGTACAAACAAGGGTGGAAAATATTTCAAACACATATTTTGTGGATATTTTTCCAGCAGGTGGAACAGCAATGTCATGCCCTAGCTAAGAGAGCTATGCCAGAATGTTTGAACTACCAAACAATTTCTACAGCAAGGCTTCTGGAATAAAAAAAGGAGAAAATAAAATAAGCAGATAAATGGTGACTGAATATTGTGGTATAGGCCCCGAAGGACAAACAACTACATTATTAGGAAGAAAAACACAGGAACATCGAAGGAAAGAAATTAAAGCAATAAGGAGGCAACCTGAGGTAGGCAAATACATCTGTGGGAGCTGTACAAAACTGCAACTGAAAATAAAAGATCCAGGGCACATACCCACATTGAGCACAATTTCTAATATTACAGACAAGTGAGAAAAGAATAAACAACTCTGCCAAATATCAAAATATGCAGTTTCAATTAATATTGAAAAATAAAGAAAATAAAGAGAAAAGTCATGGGAAAAGATTTTGGATAATTGTAAATAAATGGCAATTTGACAGCATGTGAAATTTATGTAAGTGTTGGAATTTACATATCACCAACCCAACAGCCAATCAGATGGACAAGGAAATTTTGGGGAGACATCAGGAGATTTTTAGCAACCCCCCAAAAATACAACCAGGCAATGCAGGGGTCATACTCTTTCAAGGGCACCTATCTCTTCTTTAGGTACAGGAATGGGGTCTAGAGTGCCCCCAGAGCATTCTCTTTTTCAGGTTGAACAACCACAAGTCTCTCAGTCTGTCTACACAGGAAAGGTGCTCTGGCTGTTTGATCATCTTGGTCACTCTTTTGAGGGTTTCCTTGTTGTGTCTGACTTTGTCCAGGAGCTACTGTACATCTCTGCAGGCCCCCGGGAATTTTTCCCTGACTTCCTCTTTGCCGGGGTGCATCACTCCTGAGCTTGGAAGAGGTGATTTTTGCATAGTACCAGCTTGCTTGGGCCTCTCTTTCCTCCAGGGCGTTATTTCATGGTCCTCTGTCAAGCAGACCCCTGAAGAGGCCATATTCTCACTCCTCCCTGTGACTGAAGTTGCTGGTTCTTTCCCCCTTTTAAAATACGTTATCCCAGAGCTGCTGCCGCCACTGCCGACGGGCTTGGCCTTGGCCAGTGGTGGGTCTGTCCAGCAGCTGGCTGCCAGGGGTTCTGTCAGGCGCTGGGGAGCTTCCAGCAACTTCTCACAGAAGCCACCCCTGCAGCCCCACCTCTATCCAACCTTGCCGTGCAAACCCAATGCAGCACCTCTCACTGCTGGTTTTGGCATTACGGTGAGAGCATTCCCTTCGAAAGAGATGCTCAGACTGAAAGGCTGCCAGGAGTCAGCTTTGGCAGTGCCTGTCTTCTAATGGCTTCAGTCACGTTTAACCAAAGGGGTGAGGAAGATGATATCCTGATTTCTCTGGCTGAGAAGCTCCTGAGACACCACTCAGAAGTATTCAATATCTGTGTAAACAAATGTTTGTGTTTTGGGGAATTCATTTTCCTCTTCCCTGCAGTGGGCTCTCTTTTCTTCTTTATAATCTATCTCCTACTACTTGGCTCTTTTCTTTTGCTTTTCTACCTGGAGTTAGACATGATAAATAATTGACTTCAATTTTTTAAATTTTTTTTTTTCCTAGTCTTCATGTCTGTTTTTCCCTCTTGCTAAATTTTTCCCTTCATTCAGTTTATTTGCTTTTGGATGGTTATCAGTTTTTTGGTTTTCTGCTGTTTTCAGAAGCAAGCCATCTCATTGAAAATGCAGTTATTGGCTGTTGCTTCTTCCTTCTTTTTTCCCCTACATCAATACTCTCCCTGCAAGGAGAACAGAACCATGAAACCTCTGAGGTCAAACAGGCTTTGAAAATGCTCATCATAGTGAGGAAAAAAGAGTAGATTGCTGTTCTTTGGAACTTTTTGTATATATATGTAGAAGGGAACCTCAGCACAAGAGGAGGGAAGGGATTTTCAAAAGCATGACATAAACCAAAATAAGCAATCCAAAAACCTGAGAGAGGTCTACAGAAGTGGCAAACTAATTAACTTAAACAGGAAGATGATTCAAATTTTCTCCTTGTCTGGTTCTGCCCTTCTACCAGCTAGATTGAAATACTGGATGGTAATCTGCAAAATTCTCTTGGGATGTGTGGTTTCCTGAGCCACAGCTCACGTTGTATTTTATGCTTGACCTTATTTCTTCAAGAATTCTTATACGTCTGATCATGTAGATATCTGATATTCTCCCATATATGAAGAAGACAGTCAACAAGGTCAACAGATATCATTTTCATATTGCTTTATAAATGGTCTACATGACAATCCTGATTTAGAAAAAAATATTTTTCCTATTCAGACTTGAAGTTTAAGTAAGCTCTAATGAACACCTAGAATAATTAGCTCATGCTGTTTCATTTTATTGATATTTATTGACTACCTAAGGGAAGGGAAATGCTTCAATGTATGTATTATGCAGTAGATAAGGGTCACAGGCTTTATTTTTACCTTGACATTTACTCATTGTAGACGGTGGATCAGCTACTTAGACAAACATTCTCCAGCTTTAAAAGTTCAATCTCTAAACCTATGACACAGCTTTTATATGTACTGAACACCAGCCTTTGCCATCGATCCTACATGAGGGATGGAGGCATTTAGCACAGTGCAAGTAATCAAAAGGTATCATGCGAAACAGCTCATACTGTAGCATTCAAACGGAAAGGAATTCTAAACAGTTCTGCTTTGTTCTTCAAGGCATTACGCCTGCTTGATCTGCAACTACAGTTCCATTGCCTGAATATCTTCATTCTGAAAAATGACATTAGGGAAATACCTACACATGAACATCACAAATCATTTCCCATCGATTTTGGTTAAAAGCTAGAAAGTCTGCATAAAGAGTTGTCTTTGATGCCCTCTAACAAGCTTAAAAGCAGTAATAACCAACTCAAACTGCTAGAAATGACTGTGCATGTCAACTGCCTATCACTTCTTTTGCATGTATTTTTTGTTACCTTGATTGCTGGAATGGGCTTCTTTGGAACGAAGTGCTTTTTCTCAGGAAGCTCAGCAGCCATGGTCTGTGCCTTAAGTTTAATCTTGTTCTCAGCTATTATCTTTTTGCGTTGCTCCAGGTAAGGCCCAAAACTGGGCAGTTTCTGAAACAAAAATCAGTAAACAGGATTATGCCTAGTAAGCGGGTGTAGTAAAAAGATGAGTCTGATCCCAAGGGTGAGACCTCAAGTCCATGCTGACTGCAACTTGCTTCTTATTCAGGAAGCTGAAATTGAAATGAGTAAGACTGCACCAGAGTGAGAAGTGAATAAAAAATCAAATATGAACATTGGGATCTGACTTGGAAATATATACTGAATATTAAAATATTAATATCTCACAGCAGCAAAATAGCTGAATTGCAGGTCAGCATCCAACAGTCTATTATTTCCCCATTGCATTCTTGCTTATATATAAAAATGTATCATGTTAAATAATTCAAATGCATAACTTTATTTCTGTTTTATTTTATACTATGTGGAAAGGTATCATAAAATTATCAGTTTACATAGAAGGGTTCCACCAATATTTAAGATTATTTGTATCAATATCTGAAAAAATCAATACATATTTTTAAAGCTTACAAACATGTATTTGGCAGTGTGATAACAGAAGGCTGTTTTGACCTGTCAAAGTAAGGCTAACAAAGACCAAATGAACTGAAACACATTATAATCTCCTAATTTTCCTCTACGTCCCACTTGCAATCTTTTCTGCAACATTTAGTCCTTGAACCCAATTAAGCAAACTCCAGAGGAAGACTTCACTGAATTGCAAAACTCATGTCTCATCCAAGAGCATGAAAGAGCTGGCTCAGATTTCCTAAAACACTCATCTTCCTGAAAAAAAAAATTTCTGTTGCCTACCTGGAAGAGATACGAACAACTGTAGTGTGCCACAATCACAGATTTAGGTGAGCGAAAAATAGTAGAAAAATGGACTTTTCCTTGATGCAATAGACCACGCCCTTCCTCCCCTGAAACTAGTTCCTTATTCTGCAGAAATATTTTATCCACCTAACTCAAGCCTGTTCAGAAGCTACAGCAGTCCTGCAGAAAGCAGCAGGTAGTAACAGGGGATACATAGCCTGAGCAGCTGCTGGCATTAATTCACGCTAATAATACAACCTCAAAGAGCATATCGAACAAGATACAGTATTGCTGTGCTTATCAATTTTTTAAGAGGGAATTTCAATGTGAATTTTAAAACCCCAGATTATTTAAAAATTTACAAATTATTATTTTTTAAAATGAAGTAAATCCAGAAGACGTTACCCTGCTCTTCTGCTAATCCTTAGGAGAAAAATTCCTGCAATGATCTCCGTCAGTCACAATACCCAACCTTGGCACCTCAGGCTTCTTGCTATGACAAACAAAATCTTTCTTGGCTGCTGGGTTTTGGGCACTCTGAGCATACAGCCAGAGGGTGAGGTCCTTGAAACATTCCCCTGCTTCTGAGATTTGGTTTGTGGTCTCAACATATTTTTAACAGCAAGTCAGCTCCAGCCTCGGCGTGTCCAGGAGCTCTCCAGAGGTGCTTCCTGCAGGCTGGGACTGAACCCTGCTCTGGGTCACAGCCACAGTCTGGGCAAAAGCAAAGCAGGACTGGGGTGCTGCAGATCCCATGTGTCCCAAATGCAGGGGTAGCCTGAGTTTCCCCCTGGCAAAGGGCTCTGATTTTGTTTGTTCAATAGGAACTCTGCTCCTGCATGTCATGTTCAAGGGCTTCCTTACAGGCATCAAACTTTCCTTTCTGTGCAGTTGCCGTACATGAAATGTTCCAGGACATCTTAAAATCAGGTTTTGAGAATTCCAGCAAACAGCAGTAAGGTGGTGGCCTTACATACTGAAGTCAAATAAGGCAGCAAAAGGAGAATTATTTTAAACAGCAAAATGCGTAGGAGAAAGAATTTGTCTAATTCCAATCTAATCAATGGGCTCTAAAGCGCACACACACACACAAACTCGACTCTGTATATGACTTTTAGAAAACCTAAAACTTTTTACAGAATTCTAAAAATTTCAAATTTTGATAGAAAATGTTCTTGTATGTCGACTAGGCTGAATCAGTTAGAAATATATTTTTGGCTACAAATAAGTAGTAGCTGTGTCACTGAGGAACTATTTCCTCTCCATAATTTATGTGCTGATGCCAACAACTTTGGTTTGAGAGGGCAGAAGACCTGATGACAAAGCATTTTTGGATTCTTTCCTGTCTGGCCAGGAATTGAATTGCTGACTTTGAGAGTAGGTAGCAAAGCTAATTTTGCTGAGGTTTTAACTGAAGTAGTAGAGAGAGGAGACAGCTGTTTACGGCTTGACTGATTGAAGATCATCTTTGGGAACAACACTCAAATCTTTGCAGAATAAAACATTTATTTTTCTGTTCTCTTAATATACGCCAAATCTCCCAATTTCTACAGACAGAAACACTAAGAATATTGAAATTAAATAGGCGATCTAAGGAAAAGTGTGGAAAATTAATCTATTTTTGTGTATAGGTGAAAAGTCAATTACAGAGGTTAATTAATTTTCATAGTTATGAGATGGAAGTATTTAGATTTTTATATCTAATATAGCTGCTAGCTGGAATTTACAGCAGGCATTTTCAGAAGTGTGCAATGCCTTCATTTCCATAATTCAGATGTTTTGTAATGACATGTGTGCAGTTAAATTAAACCATATAATCCATATATTTTAAAAATAAATTATGATTAGTCTAGAAAACTGTCATCCAACCTTCATATTTGCTGTGCACTGCTGTTTCTCAATCAAGAATTTGGCTAAATGGAATTAAAAATAATTAAGGAAACATGTAGGTCTTGGTCCAGGCTCGGACACACACACAGTGAGCTTCCAGTGACTTCACAGAAGGTGACTGTGTGCCCATACAAATGGCCTGCTTATTTTGTGTTTGGGGTCTAGTAGTTCACAAGCAGCCGAGCCAAATTTCATTAAACAACACTGAAAACTAGCAATCTTTTCTATAGCAATAAATAATACATGAAAATGTAGCCTCAGGAGCTTAGGAAGGACTTATTGATGGTTCCCCTTATGAGTAATGCACAGACATACAGAATGTTGAGGAGACTGCTTATTGTTCAGAGCTGCAGTTTCAAACATTTTGCAGTCAAAGGCCATATGAAATGGCAAAAAATATTTTAATGAAGTATGTTACTGGATATAGCAAAAGTGGAAAATATTGAAATAACTGCAGAAGAGATGGATATTGAAGAGATTTTAAAATTTAATCACTTCTAATCATTGTAGGGGACAACTTCCTAAGCACATGGAGGATTTAACAACAAAATTCCCAATGAAAGCACAAGCACAGAGCTTGGTGTGTTTAACTCTGTTTGCTTTTGAAATCTTTATAGAGTACTTCTTTTTTTTTTATTTTACAGATATTCCAGTGTTACTAAATTCTCCATACACTGGTATCTTTGTCATATCAACATCTGCCTAGAAAAAACAATTAATATGAATATATGGAGCATAGCAAGTGCTTAGAAGATTGCAACAAGCAGAGTAATTAGATAATTCTTGTCTACTTATATATCTGTATCAGTGATGTCTATAGCTGCATTATTTGTATCCATCTGTCTCTATATAGACATAATTCAATGTGTTTCTACTGGAGGGATAACATCAAGAATGGAGTCTAAATAAATATATTAAGTGGAATTATTTCATTGTTTATAATTGCATTATCACAAAACTGTAAGTTTGAAATATTTTGCTGGAGTATTTTACAGAAAGAAAACAAAAATCCAAATCCTCCCCCCACCTCTGCTTCCAAAAGCTGCCTTTTAACTGATGAACTGTATAAATCTTTAGCAACATTGTGATTTTTGTTTCAGTACTTTCTCCAGGGATTCATCATTGATGAATTTGTTCTTACCAAAAAACCTAAATCCTGCTCATTTAAAGATAACAGTATCTTCCACTAAACCTGTCTCTATTCAGATATAAAAAGGCATTACCCTGCCAATAGAGAACTGACAACTTAATGAATCAACAATGAAACCTTAAGCCAGAGAGCTTTAAGGTGAGTAAGTCTGTTTTGATTATAATTTATTCACAGATCAATCTAAAGGTAATTGAGCATATTATGAACTAAAAAAGGTGCTTGTTTCCTAATGGCTAAAAGTAGAGAGAATCCTCCACTTCAGATTGCTGCAATTTTTATGGGCACACCAGCAAGCAGCCTAAGCAGCGGAACAGGCTGGTGAACAGGGCAGTGCAACAGACATCAGATGACCCAGACTTTATTTCTAACTTACTTCTAACTTGGAAACTGATCTGATTCTTCCTCTGGGAAAATCCATGTATGTCTCCATGATGTAGTCATGGGTTGCTTATTTGGGATCTGTCTGCTCCTAAGGGGCTGGATGCCATCTACTGTTAAAAGACAAAGATTTCAGCTGGGACAGTGTATTGAGTTTGCATGGCAAGGTTTGGCAGTGGTGGGCTACAGGGGTTTTGGGAGAGGCTTCTCCTGTGTCTGAGCCAAGGGCAGCTGGTTCCAAGAGGGACCTGCTGCTGGCCAGGGCTGAGCCCATCAGGAATGGTGGGAGTGCCTCTGGGATAACATTAATACCTCACTAGCAAAAGGAATATGAGGGAATATGTGGGGCTGCTACTGGATGCAAAGGGTTGCAGAGGAGGCTGAGATATTGAACACCTTCTTTGCAGTCTTCACTTCCAAATCCAGCCCTCAGGGATCCTTGACCCAGGAAAGCAGGGAGAACATGTGGAGAAAAAAAGACTTCTCCTGAGTAAAGGAGGATTGGGTTAGAGACCATTTAGTCAAATTTGACATCCACAAGTCCATGGACTCTGATGGGATGCACTCATAAGTATTGAGGAACTGCCAGAGATTTGTTGCCATCTCGATCACCTTTCAAAGGTCATGGCAGCCAGGAGAGATGCCTGAGAACTGCGAGAAAGCAAATCTCACACCAGTCTTCAAAAAGGACAAGGAGCATACAGGGAACAACCAGCTGGTCAGCCTCACCTCAAACCCTGGAAAGATGATGGAATGGCTGATCCTGGAGGCCATCTCTAGGCAAGGGGAAGACAAGAAGGTCATGAGGACTAGTCAGCATGGATTCACCAAAGGAAAATCATGATTAATCAACCAGATTGCCATGGCCCACAAGCCTTTTATTATATTTTCTGTCCCCTGACCAGTTGAGGAGGGGGGTGATAGAGCAGCTTTGGTGGGCACGTAACATCCAGCCAAGGTCAGTTCACCATGCATAGTTAAGTGTCATCATAAACCAAAAATAAGCAACAGCTTCCTACAGTACTCAGTGGATTTGAAGTGTATGCTCATGAGATGGCAGCAAAAAGAACACCGGAACACAGTAATTTTAACTAAAGGATTATTGGGGAAAAGTGGTCACAAGGTAAACGAAGAACTTACATAAATAATTCTAGAGATCACAGGCTAATGGACATTGTGGGTAGCAGTATTCTTTAGTGATGAGGCAACATGTTTAAAAAATACTGTTTCTCTCATGTGTGAATTTCCCACATTGAATGTAATTATTTCATTCCTTTTATACTTGACTGTTGTCTCCAGACTAAGGTCTGAAGGTGTGTATGTGTTCATTCTCCAATACCTCCTTTGCACTTTCAGCATGTGAACAATTTTAAGTGACACAATGTCCCTCATGAATCTGGAAATGGAAATGAAGCCAAATTGTCTTATTTCATGTACTTTATGTTATTGAATTGTGGAAGTCTCTACTTGCACATAGCAAAAATAGGTGAGAACAAGAATAAAGACAAAAAAATATCTGACAAACTCAACTGCTTAAAGAGAGTACAAACTACACTGCTGAAATATTCTCTACTGATTGCAGTAGAAGTGCACCAAACAAAGGTCCGCATATTTAATAGCTATGTAAACACATGGATAATTGTCACAGCAAAACTTTGCCACATAGTGGCAAGCATTAGTGTGTTTTAGAAATCAAACAAGAGGTGACTCTTCTCTATGGCTTGTTTTTCTGAATAGATCTTTCTCTGAAATGTCTTAACCAACAGCTTTCCCTCAGAGGACAGAATAAAGGAGAAGAAAATACAAATTTTCTAAATGATTGGAAGGAAAAAGGTGATCAGTGACCTTGGCAGAATCACCGAATGGTTGAGATTGGAAAGGATGTCTTGAGGTCATCCATTCCAACTCCCTGCTCAGAGCAGCATCAGCTACCGCCTGTTCCACCAGTTTGTCTATGGGAGGCAGTGTTGAAAGCCTTGCCAAAGGTAACACCTACTGCCGTCTAATCTACCAAGCCAGTCATTTTCCCCTCCATAAATCTGTGCTGAATACTCCTTTCCTATGAGGAACAGCTGATCTGTGGTTGGTTTTACTATTCTCCCCAAATGCCACTTTCTTCTGTAAATGAGCAGAAAAGCTGGGCTTCATCCCACGGCTGCCTTGGCCTCCGGGAAAGTTTCTCACTGCCTTCAGAGAGCAGGGGAAACGAACAGCAAGGCAGGTAAAATTTAGGAGTGAAACACTTTGGGAGGCTACACAGCCAAGTGATGACCTCTGACACAGTTAAAGGTGTGAAGATTGCAGACACGAATTAATAGCTTTGAGGAGAGTAAAATAGGTGAAGCAGGATTTCTGAACATGAGAGCATGGCAATCAGATAAGGGAAACATAAACATTTAAGTGAGGTAGACAGTTGCCCTGACCAGGAGCTACAAGAATTTAAATCAGGTTTGTATAGGTATTTTCATATGTCCTCAGTACAAAGGTTTTAGTAATGTTTAACGTCCATTTGTTCAGGGAAAACTTCTATTTGTAGTGTATAAAGTTTTCCAGAGAAAGGAATTTAAATTTTAATCTTTTTTTCCCCCCACTAGATTTTGAATCCTTATTTATTCTTTCAAAAGTCTGATGTGCTCAAAATGGCTGCATATAATTGAATGTTATACATACTGCATGTGTATGTAAAACTTGCACATACATTCTTTACACTGTGCTACAATTTTGAACCATAGGTCTGCTCCATCCTCTTGCAACTTTACAACAGCAACAACAGAAAGATTACTATAAAGTTTCCTGAAACGGTATCTGCTTTCTTCCTTATTCTCGGAGAATACAGTGAAACATGACTCCCACATTTCCAGAGAGAAAGAAAACACAAGTTCCTGGTAACAAGAGCAGCACCAGTAACAACAACAAAATCTTGTCACAATGTCAAGGTAGCTTGTGTTCCTTCTGGGAAAATAAAAAAACAACATAAAAACCCAACAATAACACCACCAGCTGAATTCTGTTCCTCTGAAGGTGGCAAGTAACGCACATTTTCATATTCATAGATATATGGAGAGAATATTTTGCAAAATCTTTCCCCACGGGTAAACTGCTTAACTAATGAAAGCTATGTGTGGCAATGGAGAAAGTGAAGCTGCGAATTTTTATTCTGTTAGACACTCTTCTTCTTTCAGGCATTCAAAGCTAAATCCTCTTAC
>VYZR01031247.1:28178-40412 GCA_013400675.1 Oxylabes madagascariensis
CTGCCCATATACTTGTTCTGTAACCTCTGCTGCCCACAGTGTGTGTATATATACTATTGCATTTAGTTACTCAACTATTCTGCATGCTCTTTAAACCATGANACTTTGTTCAAACAAGATTTTTTACTTTTACTGATACATAAGTAAAAATAATCAGTGCAGTATTCACATTTTCACGTGTATCTATATCTAGACATTCAGTTTATGCACTTCTTATATCAATGCTGTAAATTACATGATCACATGGAAAATGCCATTGCTAGATACTTTTGCCCACCTTCTCCAGGCTGGCTGGTAACCGAGCTGTTGAAACCAATGCTAAAATCATGTTTGTTTGGATGTAACCATTCTCTTCTGCAGCTACATGTACTGATGGGATCGACTCCAGCAATCCTAGAACTGTATGTTTTCTAGGCCCTTTCAAAGAAGACTCAGAGATGCCAACTAGGCTATTAAAAGGGAAGAATAAATCTTTTCCTGTAACGATAGAAAGCATGGATATCCTTGCTGCTATAGTTGTTACCAACTGGCCTCTCAATCACAGATACTGCTGACCCAGCAAGGTGAGCATTAAGCTGAGTTTGCTAATTCCACTTGTGCTAAATGAGCTGGGTCAGGTACCAGGAGCAGCATAGCCCTGTTTGAGAACTGTGAGGGCCAAGGAAACTACATTGAAGCTGCCTGTATGACCCATTTGAATCTGTTCAAGAGCTCCTTGAGCAACTCAACATTACCACAGGGCCCAGCAAATTACCCCCATGGCCAGGAGGAGATGAAAAGAGCAAAATCTGCATCTGCCTTAGCTCTTCCACACTCCAACCCAGCATCCCTCTGGTGGAAATTCAGCTCCAGACACCCTGCAGTACTTACGCATCGACAGCCTATGTGTGCATCATGGCCACAGAAAACATTCACAGTCCAATCAGTATTGCTCACCAAATTCATGCTCTCAGGGGCATGGGAGACTACAGAGAGGGTAACCAGCAACCTCCTCCTCCAGACTCTGGAAGAAATTGAGATACTGAAAGCCACTCTACAAGGCTTTCAGTACATTCAGTAAAATAACTACTGCTTCCCCTGTGTGCAAAGAAAGTGCATTTCCACCATTGCTGTATGTGTTTCAGCTGCAAATTTGCCTGTCAAGTACTTTCTGCTAGCAATCAAACCTTCCAAAAGAGGTAAGAGCCTACAGTTTTCCCATCTGCTGGATCCTTTGCAGATTTTTGTTTTGTTTTGATTTTTGTTTATCCTGTCTTTTTGTTTTGATCTATTTTTTTTGCATGGAAGCTCCAGACTTATTACCAAATGTCTATACTGTAAACAGCATATAATTTAAATACATCTAGAAATGAACACCACTTTTCCCCGGCAGACTACACACTGCATAACTATACATATATTATTGAACTAATAGATTACGTAAATGCAAACCACTGCTAATAATTCCTATCTAAGCCTTCTTCCACTTCAGATTCATTGTAATCCATCTCTTATGGCAGATGAACTACAACACTTATCCTCCTCCTGCACAGACTACAATACTTTCCCTCATTCATCTCTCACACATGTAATCCTTCCATCTCTACTTCACACAATCCTAATTTAAATGTAAAGTATTCAGTGCAGACAAAAGAGCTCTAGCCAACTCTTGCAGTTATGACCAAGGAGCCTACTGCTGCCTTTTAGTCTTCAAATTCAATAACACAATGCTTTTCATCATCACCTCAATATCCTAAACTCACTATATCTCATGCTAAGAGTCATAATACAAATAGTTCTAACATCAATAGCAAGTACTTCCACCCTCAATAGTCAAAACTCCCACTTCAGTTGGTGAGAGAAAGGATGAGACAATGCAGAATAATCTCCTATGAAGAGTTTGGCTATTCTGGTTTGATTAAGGCATTTGAGCGGTTTTGAAAATGTGACAAAGCAACACATAATACATGACATTAAAAAAAAAGAATATAGCTAGATGAAAAAAAATGGAATGGTGAACTTAAGGAAAGTGATAATAATTTTTATAATTTCAAGCTATTAAAACTTTTAAACAGATCTGAAAAGAAGTAAGTAATTGCTAAACACTTTAAAATTAATATTTCATCAAACTTAGGAATTAAATGTAAATAATATCTTACAAAAGAGAGCTTCACTAAACTGATAGAACTGCTTCTTATATCACCATCAGGTAGTGAGGAGACACCAATATGTAGGTACTAAAGTAAGAGACACTATATAAAAAACAAATGTATAAAACCAGAAGAGTCCTCATTAGAGTCCTAGTCCCCCACAGTGCCTCTCTTGCATATTTATCTGTCTTTATAACAGCTAAAGTATCTAAAGTATCATTATATTCTGAATATGGCATTACAATGGTCATATATTCTAAAATGCTAATTTGATTAGATTTTCACTCAAGTCAATCAGAGGGAGAATCTGATTTTTAAAAATCTAACATGCAAATCATTAGAAATACAGATTACAGTCATACATCACTGTACTTTTAAAAACTATCTTGTTTAAAATTACTGTAATAGCTTTAAAATGAGTTCTGATCATCTTGGTACTGCAAGATTTCACTGATTTGTATGCACAGTTAGGCTAGTGAGTACATGCATTCAGCTTTCCCTCTGTTATTAATTATAACCACAATCACATATTGCTTGAACAGGCCATTCCCTTTTTCATTGCTCATGTGCTCCCTGCAGATAAACAATGGAGATACATAACCTTTACTGATCATTTTGCATTGCATACTCATTGTGGCTATTCTGCAGGTCAAACGGGCTGATGTGGCACAAGAAACCCTATAAATGATAATTGCAAAGAAACTCCTGTCCTGATCCTGCAAAGCTTCTCCGTGTGGCTCAGCATGCAGAGAGTTACACTGACTGAGGCTGAGCCTCCGAGCAGTGACAGGGGAGACCAGGGCCATGTCCCACTGCCCACAGCCAACCCACCCTCCTCGGGCACACCTGACTTCATCCCTGGAGCTGCACGGCTCCCATGAAAAGTGAAACAGAGAGCACAGGGGACACATCTTTTGTGCTGCTTGAATAAACTGTCCTGTCTCCAGCCATTCTACACCCAGCTCCAGACAACATAACCACAGGATAACCTCTTCACATGTGAGTGATCCTGCAAGCCCTACAGAGCATTGCTACTCAAAAATCTGCCATATGTAAAAATCTCATCGTCATTCAAATTGTAAAAAAAAAAAAAAAAAAATTATTTCTTCACATAATTCAACTTGTTAAAATTATGCCAGATATTTATAGTGATTCAATCTACAGCTCAAAAACAAGTCATCTGCGGCCATTTTGACCATTAAGACAGAGAGGGAAACAAAATTTTCTACTTAGTGCAGCTTCTCTACATTAATGCTGTCTACAACAGCAGTGCTACTCTAAAGGTCACAGATGACATAATTTATGTTATTATAGATAATCCATGTCATCTGTCTGCCTGACTCTTTTTCTCCATATTTTATAGAGGCGCTGTGTATTTCAATGGATAAAGCTCCTAGGAGAGCTTCAGTCTGAGCAGCTTCCAAAGGCAGGAGCAGTCACCACACAGGAGAGATTTGCTGCTTCTCCTCAGGAAGGCTGGGCCGTTTCTTGCCTCCAGAGAACACGCATGAGCATAAGTCTGTTCCCAAATATCCAGTCCTTCTGTGTGCAGAGCAATCCAACAAGCCATGACACCACTGCAGGGCAAACTGCAATTTGCAGCAAGGCGATGACGGTGGTAGCAGTGATGAGAAGTGGACTAGATTTTTTTTCCCAGGTTATTTGTATGAATGAACGAGTCCAGGCTCCACCGTGTCCCAATGCAGTTTGGTACTGGAACTTCCTGGATGGCGCATCCTGACTGCACCATCTGCAGCAACTGCTCAGTTGTCCTGATTTGTGTACAGCAGCCTGGAGAAGAACTCAGGGGTGTACATCTCAAACTCTTCCACGCGCCGAGCAAGGCAGGTTGCTACAGGCTGTGGTTACTGAGGGGGTGCTAGTTCTGGCTTTATAAAATCCTTTCTAATGATTGATGGCCGCTTTGTACTCGTACAGTTTCCTGCCCTTCGAACATAAGGATTGACGTTTTCACTTGCACACATGACTCCAGTGTATCTGAGCCGGACTGCTCCTACACTGCTGGTGATGTACAAGGCTCCTTGGAGGGGCTGTGCCCAATGTGTGCCTCATGCCCCTGCCCCACCTTGTGCAATGTAATGGCCTCAGCATTTACATGCTGCAGTGCTGCACCGTGGGGTATTTGTACGACTCCTTTATGCAGGAAACGGCTTCAGCAAATTACAGCAGTTGTATTCATAGCATGCTTTTGTTTAGTAATCACCTCAGGAGACTGTACAGATCTGAAAAGTGGGGAAAGGTATTGTGAGATGGTTTATGAATCCCACTAATCTTCAAACTGACATTTTCAGGTGTGGGTCTATCCTGCATGGTTTTTACTTTTTAGGAGCTTGGTAATAGCCTTTAGGAGGTCAGCAATTATCCCAGTGCTCCAGGAGTCAAATGCAATTTCATCTCATTTTATTTCGTTTTAGATTTATTGCCTTGGTCATTTCAAGCAGGTAGATGAGAATGTAATCATGATCAACTACAGCTTTTGCTGTTCTGTTTCTGCACTTATACAGCTATGGCAGTAATCCCAGCCAGCTCCATTAGTTCTTCTTGCTGATACCATTGGCATTGTTCAGCCACAGTTTTGGTATCAAATTGCATTTTCTTCCACTGGTGTCTGCACTAAGAGGTGCTCAAAAGATACTGAGGTAGTTACACTCTGTAATTCTTACATCTAATAAATTTGCAAATATATTAATATTGCATCAGAAACTGAAAAGACTTTTTTAAGATGGAAAGCGTATTACCACCTGCAGGTCTGTGTAATGCCTTGTTAAATTGCTAAAAGACTATGCATGCGTACTGCTTCCCATCTTCTCTACACTGGCTGGCTGCCCATCTGACCTGTGGCTCTGGAAAACCTCAGCAGTGAGACTTATGCTCTCCTTACTTTCACTTGCCTTAATGCTTTTTCTCTGAGTGCTGAGGACATTCTATCAATTAAGTGCCTTCCTGACTGCATCGTTATGTCCATTTCCAGCTTTTCTTTGCCTAGAAGATATCCTCGACCTTTAAAACACCACGTAAATACTTTGCTAAAGGGGCTCTTAGATCGTGCTACCTAGTTCAGCTAAGTTTTCTGAATTTTTGTCTGTAACTTTTATGAATTGTTTGCCCCAGTTTGATCACGTGTTTCTTTCATTCATTCACTTCATTTAGTTAAAAGCAGAGTATTTGTTGGTTATCTATACTTCCTGGTATTTTAATTTGTTCAGCTTTTTTTGGTAATCAACATTATCCTGCTGGTATTTTGATTGTTTATATCATGTACATTTTTGATTGTTTCTATGCTGTACATTTTTGTCAGCAGATTTAGACTCCCAGAAAATGCCAACAAAGTCTCTGTTGTCTAGTATTTACTGATGTTTTAACTATCCAGCTGGCATTCAAACTCTTCTCTGCTTTAGTGCTGCTGCTCTTAGTTTAAAGTTCATGCTTCTGCAAACGGCACCAAAAGTTTATTTTTGCTCTTGTGTAGTGCATCAAAGCCAGATATGAGTAAAGTTACATTTTCTGAGTCAGTTTGTTTTCCTGATGTGGCAAATCGTTTCCTTTTTGCTACTGCAAGCAAGCTTTGGCAAAACAATCTTCTTGCCAATGCAAAAAGTCCCATATGTGAGACAATTACCAGTCGATTTTTTGTCTCTGCTTTGTGCTAATGCATTTATGTTTGGACAAATTTTTTTCCTTGCCTATGCAATCCTTTTCTGGGCAGTTAAGGGCTTGTCTCTACTCCACTGGTGGCCTCAGCTCGTGCCCAGGAGCCCTGCATTGCTGCCGTGCTGCTGCACGGGCTCTGCACTCGTGGTTTAGTTCAGACAAGAGCACACCGTTGAGGTGAATCACTTTGTCCCCACACACCGCACCTCACTTCTTATGGCAGCACAGCTGCAGAGAGCACAAACTGCATTTTGGTTTTGATGAAACGAAACCTGAGTATGTGCTCCAGGGATGCAGCTGAAATGAGCTCCAGCTGCTAATGGGCATTCAGCCCATGAGAGCAGACAAGAGCTAGAAGTTAGTAAGAAAACCTGGGATGCACACGGTGTGGACACCAGTCTGCAGCATCAACCACTTCACTCTGCAACCCTGTTCCTATCTGGCCTGTTTGTCTGCACTGCTCCTTAATGTAAACAGAACCTCTGGGTGCTCTCATTTGAACCACTGCAACTTTGTCCCACCTACAAACTGAATTCAGCCTCTGGGATACACTGAACTCATGGGTTAGCTGCTTTATATCATTGGGAAAGACAGGGGCTTACCATTTTTTCAGACCCTCCATACTTGGATAACACACATATACTAGTCATACCATACAAAAATATGTATATTATAGTTACACATTTATATCATTACATTACATCCTATTATATCTTACATATTTCCGGAGATTTTCTAAAAATTCTGACTGGTTTTCTTGATTTTGGAGCTTCACACTGTTAAGAGCTCTTTTTCTGAGTGCAATTTTCACTAAGATCTAATAGAGCTCATTTCTGGGTCTATCTGTCCATCTTTCATGCCTAGCCATTACTTGCCATTACTTGTCTTTTTTTTCCCTTCAGAGTCTTTTGCGAGATACTCTCTATGCCCACAGTAGTAAATCAGTGTCTGGGAATGTTCCTGGGCACAAGGATGTTTTCATCTACCATAACAAAGCGTTACAGCATTTTTTGCCTGCTTTTGGCCTGTGCTGACGATGCGTGTCCCAGGCAATTCCTGGAGAGGCTTTGGAAGTCGGCATGCTCCAGGAGCCATTCCCAGCAGGCAGTCTGCCTGCAGCCAACCTGCTTTGGAGACTAACAGCTTCTGATCATCGGCACAGGCTGCTTGGTGCCAGCTGGCCTGAGCACCTAGAAATATTCCCGGGTACATTTAATTTGGAAGTACAGACATTTCTCTCCTTTCTGAAGTTAGGTGCCTATAGGAATCTAATCACTTCTGATGTCAGTGCCCAGGCAGAATGAATTAGAACAGTGTAACATCCAACTAGTTTCAAAAAATGCTATTTTCTGCCATAAGGGACTTCCTGGAACTAGAGACAAAGCTTAATGCTAATCATAAAAGGTGTGCCGTGGTACTGAGTTATTTATTACAGGTACTACTGCATTTTTTAACATTTAAGAATGTCTTTTTTCTTTTTTTTTCTTTCCCCCAAAATAGGAGAAGTACGATTACAGCTTTAAAAAAATAAGAAAATGAACAAAGTCGCAACATGAGACAAAGAATGAGCTGTATCTTCAACCTAGTCTTAAAGCAATTTCCCGCTCCAGGAATAAATGGTTTGTCCATTCTATGGCTACTTTACACCACACAGGGTTCCTTCCTTTCACTCTCTTTAAAATGCTGTTGTAGTCTTAATTAGAAAGCAAAGCAATCTCAGGATGCTATAGAGTTTTCTTTTTGACGCTTTATTGATATTAAGGACACTGATACTGACACTGGTACAGACAGATCATAAAATCATATTATTTTGATTTAATGCTCCTTTCTAAGTGAAATAACAGCTTTAAAAATTTACTGTTGATGATTGCTTCCAGCTTCTTTAATATAAGTTGCTATCAATTGTTTATCCCTTAAGAAAACTTTGTTCTAAAGTCCTTAAACATTTCCCCAACGGAAATGAGTAGATTTGAGGGATCCACTGACTCCTTTTTTGTAACAATGAAACTGATCTATGCCAAATACTTGGCAGGTCCCAATGACACTACTGAGAGTATGGATCATATTAAAGACCATCCTAGGCACTAGTTTTCCTCTTCAAGAATGAGAAACAGCTTGAGAATTATAATGTCTTACGTTTTTCTGAAAATAATACAAACTGAATATTCATTGAATGAGTCTTGGGAACAGAACTGTGAGCTCATTTTTATTTTCTTTCAGTATTTAATTAGGTTCCTTGAGCCTGCTTCTAAGTGTCTCTGTTTCTGTTCCAGAGGAAAAAAGAAACCAGATAAAATGGACACTTGTTTCACATTGTCACCTTCCCTTGCAAAGGTTTCATGCCACCTTCATCATTAAAATATCCCAGCGGTGTCTCTTAACTGATGAATTCCACCTATCTTGCACATCTCACCTGCTCTCTCATTCTCCTTCTTTGGGTATGGGACAGGCTGCTTGATTTTGGTTAAGATTTTAATAATTTCCTTCCTGTAAAAACAAAAGCAAGTAGCAACAGAGAAGGTAAAGGTGGAAAAGTGCCTTTTACTGCCAGGGTGAAAGGCAAAGGCACTACCTGAGTCCAAGGTCCCATGAGAGCTTGTTCTACAGCCGTGTATGCGTCCCTACGCCAATCCAGCCACCTTACACAGCACTATTATAAAAAGTGTGCTGCTGAAAATCCAGCAAGCCAAGGAGTGAATGCAGGGAGTCAGGGAGTGTAGTCTTCCCGGGGGTTTCAGCACAGAAGGTACAAAGGATCTTTTCACTGACAGTGCTGAGGAAAAGAGCCAAGCACTGTTTGCTGTTCTCTGCCTGGATGGCTCATCTGGACCTTCCACACCACCATCACCACTCCTCATGGCCAGCACATGCAGGGAGCCAGGAGAAAAAGAAAAAAAAATAAATGGGGGCCACAAAGGAGGTCAGTGCTTCACCTGATGGAAGATAGAAGATAGAGATGAAAGACATCTTTCCTTCAGTGAGTGCTGAACCTTACAGCTGAACTGCTCTGTTGGAAAATGCTGGAAATCCAGCCTAGAAAATGGAGGGAGGATGGCCCAGTGTGCTCACACCAAATTGAGTCCCTGAGCAGACATGCTGCAGCATTTTAAACAAGCTGAAATTTTCCAGGAGATAATTACAACTGCCGCTACTTCATACTTTCCATTCTTTTACCTCTTAGTAGAAGGTAAATCACAGTAATAATAAATCCTTCTATAGAAATGCAAAGCAGAACTAAGAATGAAATTGATGTTGCAATTTTAATTTACCACTTTCATTGCTGTTAATTTATACACAAATACTCTGCCATAAGTCCCCCCTAGAAAATAATCCAATTCCTTTCAAGCATCCCCCATAAAGACCAGATACAGACACTGAGTTTCATGCTGTATTTTAGTTTGTCGTAAAAGATTTCCTACTTTTTTTAAGTTGGAGAGAAGGACATACTCCTGTAGCAAGACAAAGCAGAGCAAAGCAAAGCACATTTCAACCCTTATTTGAAGTTCCTGATTGCTGTGATAAGGGTTGAAGAATAATGTAAGCTACATCAGCTATAATAGATCACAGTAAAAATTTCCAAAGGCCTTTTAAAAAAGCCTTACTATTCTTATGCATATAAAGCCATCTGGGGCGCAAACAAAGTTGAACTTTCTGGCTGAGCTCACTTCACAACTCGCAGCTTGGTTCCAGTGTAGATCACTAAGCCACATATTATCTTTCAAAAATTCCTCAAGAACTTAAGCCCAGATAAACACCACAACATAAAATTTTCACGGCTATCCTGCCTGTCACACGCAGTGGCCAGGACCTGGCCATGAGGATTATCAAGTTTCCCCACTGCAGGGTTCATGGCTTGGGGCAGAGTTTATGCTGCAGAGCATCTCCCAAATGGGCACAGGGTGACAAGTGGGGCATGGAGTGTTGACAAGTGGCAACAGCCACTGTGGAGCTATTGTGGCAGAGAAAACCTGGAATTATTTTGAACTTCTTTGCAACTATGTCTTAGAAAGTGAGAGACCATGGGAAAAGCTCAAATGTCTCAGCTGATTTTGGAGGGGAAAAATCCCCACTAATTAGAATGAGAACAGTACATTTCAGAAACTCCTGTCTGTGCGATTGTATGTAAGCTTTGGTACTCATCGAGGCAGCAGACTTTCCTACTGTCCTCCTTTGCCTTCAAGATGACCATTTGGTATATTATACAAAAACAGCAGCACTACTGAGGACAATTGTGTTGTTTTCTCTGCCAGGTTTTCAGAGAAAGCGGACACATTTTGAGGTGTTACTGATTTCAGATTAAACAAAGTATCTGCAGTTTGCTCACCACCATTATTGTACTATTACCTTCATTTCAATGCTACTTAATTACTTAACATTTGAATTTGTATGAGTAAGTAATTTCATCTCGGATCTAGAAATATCTCCCTAAAATCAAGTAAAACATTTTCAATAGGTAAATGTCAGAACTGAGTTTTTACTGACTGAGCTAAGAACAGTCTTCAGCAATATACTGAAAATATTTGTTCAAGCAAATGTTTACAAGTACATTGAAATAAATTGTTACATTAAAATCAATCAGTACATTAAAATCAAAATTCTTAATTTTCTTAATTCCAAAAAAATTTCTATTCCTTCATGACTGTAAAAGCAAAGTAGAACCCATATGCAATAAAACAATCCCTAGCCTAAAATTTTAATCCAGTTGTTCAATAACTTCTATTTCTTTGCAATATTTTTACTTCATTATATTTTTATAATACCCTCAAATATATCTATAAAACTTTACAGCCCTTTTCCAACAGCATTTGGGGTGTGGTCTCAAAAGAAGAACATTTATGAGCTGCAAGACAGGAAGGAAATGAAAGAACTCTTATGGACCGAGGTGGGGACACTATGGTTACGAGCTCAGATTTTGATGTAATTCTTGAGTCTCCAAGTTTTCATTGCAATTGCTTTACAGAATTAACTTGTACTGAACTGATAACACTGTTCTCAATGCTTCAAACTGAAAGCAAGTTCTGTTGTGGCATGGTGCCTTTCACAGTAGCAACTGCGCATATCCTGGCTAATGCTTATGATTGGGGACTTCACCCCTTGTGCTGGAGAATCCTAAGGGTGGCTCACCCAGTCAGGCACTTTACATTGAGACCTTCCTCTGTGGATGAGCTGGAGATGGTATTTGGAGAGTTAGAGTCTTACAATAGACTGTGTCAAGATTTCAACTAAATACATCTCAATAAATGCTCAATTCTGCACTAAAAACTATATTGCCAGTGTGTGATGAATTATGAGCCAGTACTCAAAACAGTGGTCAAAACCAGAGGCATCCCCTCCCAAATTGCCATTTAGGAACTGGGCAACTAAAGACACAGTCTGGATGGAGAGGAAATGTTTTTTTAAATGGAGACAGAGGCAGACTTTCAAGCTTTTCAGACTGCTTTTCAGACGTTGATCAGTGAGATGTTGTTATAAATACCTTTGCAAACTATTCACACTAAGCGGACAAAAATAACTCAGCAATAAACAACAGAGAAATAAATTAGGTACTGTGGAAAAATGTAAATACCATTTCTCCTCCATCTGCTTTACCCTGGTAAATAAGTCCAAAATCTAGCAGCAGGCACAAAAGCCCACACACAGACCAGGGACTGAAGGTCAAAACCAAGCTATGACAGAATTGATAAGAAAATGGCTGCAGTCCATCAAATGAAAGATGACGACTTTGTTGTGAACAAAGAGAGGGGAGTTCTGAAGTGTGAGACATTTATTAGCCCTGTCCTGCACCAACCAAAACGGCCCTGAGGCTGTGCTCCTTAGGAAATAGTAGTTACAAAAGGCACACTCATGCTACAGTCACCAAAGGATTTTGGGTTACTCCTGTTTTAATTGGTAACTTTAGAAGCTTCAAAATATCAATTTTCCTAATGAAAATGATATGCAAGCTGTTTACAGTTTGGTGATACATTTTTAGTAAAAGGGAAAATATAGATATGTTTGTGCTTATAGAGCTTTCTGTGTTTAATATGAGTCTTCTGGTTGTCAATTTACAAATGGAAAATTTTGAAATGACATTTCAAAATGTCAGAAGCGCTCAGCATTTGAAAGAAGGCTCAGTAAAGGCAAGGAAAAAGAGACTAGAGAGGAAAAAGAGACTGGAGAGACTTTCGCTGGAGAGACTAGATTAGACTTTTGGTTTGGAGGTGGAAAATATGCCTTTTGGCATATATTTAATATTATTATTATTAGTTGCAATATTCAGAAAATATTAAGTAATGATTAGCAGCTAGGATAAAATGCTCTATGCTGTAATGATGGTTAATATAAATAAATATAATTATAGTTTATAGGTTCTAGACTTCAACTACTTTAAACTCAAGTGCAAGACCTTGTCCTGATGAATCTAAATAAATCTCTGTATTTCAGTGATATGTCT
>VYZR01031247.1:40451-59629 GCA_013400675.1 Oxylabes madagascariensis
ATTTCAGTGATATGTCTGCATTTCTCATGAATCCAGACATAATGGATAAAACAAGGTATTTTATGGCTTTTATATAAATAAATCATCAACTTGGAAAAATACAACACAGTAATACAAAAGAATGTATTGATTATTCCAAGCAGTCAAATAGGAAAGACACAAAGTGTTTAATGAAAGAACAGATATATAATGTGACATATCCTGACCAATATATGAGTTATATACTGACTAACCTACACTGGATAGTTACACGTGTGGAAACCAAAAACACAGCCATGGCATAAAATATAAAAGAAACTATTTCATTAAAACTTGTCTGCTGAGTTAAATGAAGGGCAAACAAGGTCTTACCTGCATGAGGATTAGACCCACCTTCTTAATAACAGCTAGGGTGGGTGTTCTTAAACATCCACCATCAGAGCACCCAAGTTCAATCAGCCTGAATGAGATCCCAAGAAATCAATAAAATTCTTGCCAGGCCACTTCAAACTATTACAGAGCCCCAGTGTGGAGCAACAGATTAGGCTGGCTGTAATTTTTCCCTGGAACAACCCAAACACAGTTCTTGGGCCTTAATGAGTTTTGTTCAGCATGAATAGGTCAGCAGAGTGCAGAAATCTCTTTTCTCAACTTCTCCATGTAGAAATGGTATGCCACCAGCTCCGTTCAGGTACTGGAGACAGTTGTCCTGTGCCAATGTATGACTCATGGACTATGGAACAGAAAGACATTTTTAGTCCATTTGTCCATAAAAAATTCAGGAAGTACAGCTTTGACTGCTAAGACACCCATGTGGTTGAATCAAAACCACACAAGACCTTCAAGGGCTTTCTACAGCAATAAAAATAAAATAAGTGGGAAAGGTCATAATCATGTTCCTTAAGTCTAATCTTACTCTTTAAGCAAAAAGATATTTCAATTGCTTACTGTTAGATACTTATAGCTCCAGTGACTTACAGTAAGTCACTGTCTGAACACTTTATAAGGAACCAGTGGCTTCCATGGGTAGCCCCTATTGTGCAGCTATAATGTTGGAAAGACCCAGGGTCTAGCTTGTGCTGACAGGAAAAGTCTGCAAGTCCAGTACATAATCCTGGCAACCCAAAATTTCTCCCAGCAGTACTTCCATTAGACTCCATGCATTCAAGTTTTAAAAGTCCTCCCCACCTTTAATCTCAGCAGCACAGTGGGAAACCTCCATCATTTCTACAAAAACACTTTTCTTCCAATCAAGATAATTTTTCTCCTACTTTTCCTGAACACTTTTTTCCTCCCCTCCTAATTCAATTCATCAGTCTCGGTTGAGTTTTCACTCTGCATCAGAAAATCCCCCTTTCTTCACTGATTGCAAACTTCAAATATTTGTATATCACTGAGTTCTCCACCTCTTATGTTTACACGCACCATTTGGGCAGGGCACTTTAGGACTTTTAGCCTCTTCCCATAAATAACTCCTTCTATACTTCTCATGCATATGTGCATGCCACTACACTTGAGGCTATTCTTATGGGCCAAATCTGTTCCTAAGAGAATTAAGATACGTTCTTGCAAACTTCCTCTCAAAACTAGTATAAGAATAAAAGAGTTCTTGGAAAACAGGCTGAAAATTAATTCTAAGTCTGCTGTCTATGACCAATACTATCTACTTAATTTTGCATGGACATTGTGGCCCACAGAGTACCTTGCTATCCAAATAAACAGCTTTCTTAGACGAGAACCTTAAAGGGACAATGATTTTCAGAAGGCAGAAGTCCAAGTCTTGCACGTTGGTATGTGTGTCTGTGGCTAGTACCATAAACAAAATGGGAACACATAAATAAAAGCAGGTTTTACTAACAATATCTACCTGTAGATAGAGAAGAGGCTTTTCTGATTGCACAGATATTTCTAAGCCATCTGTATGTCTGTAGGATACAGCCTGCAACTCCATAAGACTACATCTCATGTAATATCAGGCATTTTACCAGGGCTTAATGAATTAAAAGATGGTTAGAAGTACTGCTTAGAAAGACACAATGTTGTTTATAAACGTCTTCTCTCACTAGGGGTAGATTCTAGAGGAAGATTTTAGTATCATCAGGTTCTCAGACTAGTAATTATAGCTTACATTTTGAAAGCCACAACCTTGCTTTCATGAATGCAATTTGCATCAAAATCCGCAGTTACAAAATCAGGGAGAAGAGTTTTGCACACATAAATTAATTGCCAACCCATTTTCTAGTGCTTGAACTGCAGACTATTAGCTATCAATCATTACTGACCTGAGCTTTACTCAGTGAGGACACAAAGAGTAAGGCTCTGCAACTAATACCAATCCCACAAATACTGCAGCATCCTAAACATCCCCAAAATCTGTCTTCACCTGAAAAAGAAAATACTCTTTGGCAGTAAATGCTGGTACAGAACTGAAGGTTGGAGAAAGAGGGAGGAGAGGGAGATGAAAAGAGAGAGATACCGATTTGCTCTCAATGAATATGAAAAAGCTGATCTCTGCCATTGAGGAAAATTCTTGCACCAGCAAGTGCTGACTGATTGTGATGAGGAATGCTTTATCACCCAGATCCAGACACCCTTTCATATGGTGATTATTATTCCTGTCATGACCCTCTGGTCAACAAGCCACAGTGTCTTTTGTCACGAAACAACTATCCAATAAGGAATAATCTAGGAATAAGCCTGTAGCATAATATCTTCTGCTTGCTTATATACACAGCGGGAGGAGGAAAATCTTCTTCCTGTGAGTTATTACCTGCTCTAATCCACTTTGGAATATAGCAGTATTTCCTTAATTTTGTGAAGCATGCAAACATATATTTCACAAACTACAGCTACATGAATAGCTCAGACCAGAGCTGAAAGCAAATCTTAAAGCTCTATCAGGTAATGAAAAATAGCCCAGCATCACCATCAAATCCATGGCAGCACAGAAACTATCAAATATTCACATTAAACTTGATAAGAACATTCAAAGACTGAATTGCATGCCAGCTTGCCTCTATGTTTAATTTCATATTGTTTTCTATAAGGCTGATGTCGGGCCTAATTCCTGATGCCATTCTTGGAGCAACAGCTTTGACAAACAGAGGTACACATGTACAAAGTCCCAAAAATGCCACATACTACCTAAAACATTGGGTCTGGTTTAGTTCTTAGTACAGTTACAGAGACATTTTATATTAACATCGCCATCATCCATATTATTATCCAACTACAATCCGCTTTAGATCTCATTTAACCTTCCACACACTATTTCTCTGGTTTTCCCAGTTCAGTTCCTTGAGAAAGGGGCTACTCCTCTGCAGTCAGACAGTGTACACCACACTGAAAGCATCCAGGGAAGAAGGGCTGGGAACCCTAATCTGGGAGCAGAATGAGGAGCCATTTCTGGCCATACAAGCCAGTTCTTTTTATATCTTTTCTGTCTCTACTGCCTATGTAGACCACCTAACACAAGGGCTGTTTTGAATGGTTTTATCCAACTAGGCAAGCTAATCCTAAGTAACAAATACAACAATACATATACAACTGTACAGAATAAAAAATTAATGGTGTTAGAGAAGGATGATGCACAGAGACATTATGTGTGACACTGGGGAGGAAGTGGGGGTAAGTGTGCATGGTTAATATGAAAAGATGTCAAAAAAAATGAAGCATAATAATAGTGCAATTTATCCTTGCTAAACGTACTGCACTGTGCTATAATTAAATATGAAAACCTAAATTTATCTCTATGTTCGGCTGTCATTAACTTAACAGGGAGTGCACATGTTCTAATCTAATGGCTGATTTTTTTCTCCATGTGCAGCATATTAAAATGTATATTAGCCTCAAGGTGCATAAACACAAAATAATAGACCAAAGGTTTTGGCCTGTGGAGAAAAAAATCCATGCTCAAAGGCCGTCAAGTAGCTGGTGATGCAGGGGAGACACTCACTTAGCCTCATTAAGCCGAAGCTCTCTTTTGCTTGTCTTTTGTTCTGCATGACAGCAGCCTCTTTGTTGTATAATAATTCATTCCAAGTTCGTTCCAAGCTACCGAAACTGGTGAACTGTGGCCATTTTAATGAGCAGTATTGGTGGTATGCATAATCTGGAAGCCACGTGGACCAGGCAATCACAGAGCACTGCAGCCAGCAAAATGAGATACTGTCGAAATCACAAATTTGTCAAGTTGTTTTTGGACAGGGTATTATAATAAGCACTAAAATATGCATCTTATTACTCTGCATCTGCCAGTCAAAGATCACTGTAATGAATGCATGCTGCAGGGTATGACCAGGCCGTTTCCCTAAGTAAAACAAACTGCAGAGTACAAAAAAAGAATTATGTATTTTTGGCAGTGCCTGGATTTTTTTTTTAAATCCTTTTGCATCAGGAGTTGGATTTTCCTGGCTTGATGTCCACTGCCAGCAGTGAATGCACTAAAACTGCCACAGCCAAGGAGTTAACGTGAATACATGGTTTCTTAATAGCCACATTTACTGCCTGTGCATCTGAAACTTTAAACTCCATGCTTGAAGCAAATTTAGCATACAGTACATATAAACCCCACAAAGATTAAACTACTTTAAATACACTTTAATAATCCTAGCTCCTTTTGTTTTATACATTTCTACTGCAAATGGCTTCACTGTTAGGGAAGATACACTTTACGTAACCTGCTCTCTCTGTGAGAAACAGCGCTGTAGGTAATCACAACATAAACTTCCATAATAGAACAATTAGGAAAAAAGAGATTTTAAAGTGCTCCTTTTTTTTTCTACAAATTTGTCAGACTCATAATTGAACTCAGCTTGAAAGGCTGGGAGGTTCACCAATGGAAGCAAACCTGGTAAATATGACTTGTGCAGTGGGGTGCAGAGTCTGCTCTGCTGGTGCTCCCCAAAACTCTGCTGGCGATACCCCACAGAGAACCACCAGACTCTCACCTGAAGCAATGCCTGTGGAGGCCTTTCATCATCAGGTGAGGAGCTGAAAGACTAAGTGGGGAGCAGAAGGAAAGGACTTATTTCCTCATCTGCCTGCAGATAATGGTGCAGACATATTTTGGCAGAGCCTTATTTTTGGGCAACCCAACAAGCATTTGCAGCAAGAGTCCCTGAGTGTGCTGATGCAAGTTCCCATAATATCCTAAACTAAGAGGTTTCTTGATCAATACTGCCTTATACTTAAAAGGCTTTGTCTGGCTGAAAACTGTATTTCAGGTCCAAGTTTCAGCTAATGGGAAGGAGGGTCTAACAGCTCTATTGGGTTTGTGAGGCCAGGTTTTGGTAGCAGGGGGAGGTACAGGAGAGGCTTCTGTGAGAAGCTGTTAAAAGGTTCCCCCTGTCTGACAAAGCCAACACCAGCCAGTGATGGACGCATGGCTGGTTGTGAGTGAGCCAGCCAGGAACTACAGTAATACCTCTGTGATAACATTTTTATGAAGGAATGAAAAATTATTGCACAGAGGTAATTGCATTTGGAGAAGAGAGGAGGGAGAACACGTGAGAGGAACAACTGCAGACCTCAAGGTCAGTGGAGAAGAAGGGGCAGGAGGTGCTCCAAGTGCCAGATCTGAGATTCCTCTGCAGTCCCTGGGGCAGACCCTGGTGAAGCAGCTGTGCCCCTGAAGCCCTCGGAGGTCCACAGGGATGGAGAGATCCACCTGCAGCCCATGGAGGAGACCCACACTGCAGCAGGTGGATGCCTAAGAGAGGGCTGTGAACCTGTAAGAAGCGCTGGAACAGGCCTGCAGACCTATGGAGAGAGGTGCTCACACTGGAGCAGGCTTTCTGACAGGATCTGTGAACCTGTGGGAGACCCAGGCTGAAGCAGCCCATTCTTGAGGGACTGCACCCCATGGAACTGCTGTTCATGAGGAACTGTAGCTCATGGTGACAACTCATGCTGGAGAAGTCCGAGGAAAACTGGTCTTCCATGGCAGGGACCCTGCACTGATCCTGCGATCAGTGGAAGGACTCCTGCCCCTGAGAAGTGGGAGAAACATTGTGTGAACTGACCACAACTCCCATTCTCTGTCTCCCAGTGCCACTAGGGGAGGAAGGAGAGCCTGGAAAGGAGCTGGGGAGTTGGGGAAAAGGTTTTTAAGATTTATTTAACTTCTCATCATCCTGCCTTGATTTTGATTGATAATAAATTCAATTAATATCCCCAAATTGAGTCTGTTTTGTCCATAATGATAATTGGTGAGTGATCTCTCTGGGTCCTTATCTCGACCCCTGAGCCTTACTTTCGTGGGTACCTGGCATCCATCCAGGGTCAATCCACCACAGCTTAAGGCTAATTTTTTTCCCCTCTTCTTCAGAACCGGTCATAGCAATATGGGAAAATGTTTTTTTTTTTAACCCAATGTTAATTATCTTACTGCAATCTTTATATCAACATATGTTAAACAGTCTGTATTTCCAGCCACAAACACCATTTTTTTCTGCCTTTTTTAATGCAGTGCTGGAAACAAGGCAACAGTTCTTTACCATACTGGGGAAATTTGCTTTCCTAAAGAACAAGGAGCACTTCCAAAAATAAAGGGAGAAAACCTCTGCTCAGTGATGGTAGTCAGAGTTCTTGAAGAATCTGAAGGCAGACAAAACTTTATGATTCAACAGTGGTTCTTGCATGGCTGTGAGTTCCCATTTAATTTATTTATTTAACAGAAGAGTTCATTTAATATTTTGTATGAAGTCTGGTCAGTATAGCAAGGTTTTCTCTCTGCCACACAAAAAACTATTTAGATTTGACTGCAGTACAGTTAGAACTTAGCAGGTTCATACTGTTTAGGAGACTCAGATTTTAGTACCCACAGATAACTTGTAGGAAATGAGTATTTCAGTCTGAATGACAAGTCTCTTCCAATGGGAAGTCCATTAAAGAAGAAAATTAGAAGGTTGCTAAATTTAAGGTGATGACATTTCATTGAAGTCATACACTGTGCCTGTACAGCATCATTCTCTCTCATCTGCCTGATGAACAAAGTCATTGTCTATAAAAGTATTTTTACCAGATACAATTTTAACATTTTCAGTACAGCACAACCTTAACAGCTGAGAACTACCCACAGTTCGTTTGGGTTTTTGTATATTTCTGGAATCAAGATGTTTAATTATTTGTTTTTGTTATTTTTAATTTTTTATAATTTAGACATAATTAAACAAATGTCACTTGTTCATAACTCTTGGTGCTGAAAGCAAAGTATGAACCATCCATATATTCCTCTCTGCCAATAAACCCACACCTACCAACTGAATATATGGCCATATTTTCGTTTAGCTACCTGGCATGTATAGCAGCCACTGCATTAAGTATGATTTTTATAGCTGACATTAATGGAAGTTTTTACAGAGACACACTGTACCACTTCTGTGATCAACAGCTGACACCAGTGCATTTCTGGGACATAATCACTTCAGCTCTCTGGATTAAGATCAGTGAGCAACTAATAAAAGAGTCCTGTAACAAACAGACAAGGTGAGACAGTGAGACGCACAGGGGATCAAACTGCACCTCTGGGGAATACCAGACCTTATTCAGACACCTAATGAGAACAGAGTTATCTTTATCGCTCCTGGTCATGCATGTTCCTGAGAAACTCGTGAACATTATTTTAAAACATAATTCTATTAATTTTGTATTGTAAGGAGACCAGCTGTGCCCTTCCTCTGGTTTATGCAGTCACCCTAATAACTTTGGGTTGTAAGAGTGTGCACTACATCTTAGCTATCTTCCTGACTGCATCATGCACTTGATCTCAGTCCCAAATTCATTCTGAGGTAAGTGTGCTTTTACACAACTTCTTCCTTGAAGGAGTCAGTGAGAAGCACTGTGGTGTCATCTTTACTTTGCCATTCTCTCATCTCAGCATCAAGATTTGCACACCGAGATTAAACCTGAGACAGGCTGACAACTTTTATTCCATGCAAAGGTGACTCAGAGTTGATATTAATGACAGTCATCTGTGCTAAGGTTTCAAGTGTCAGGTCCTCCCACAGAAAAAAACAAACCCAAACCGCAACTCAATAAACCATCTGAAAAGCAGTGAGGATGGAAGCCCAGAGCTCTGGCTTTGGCCACAGCATCTGTGCTAGGACACTCTTTGGAGCTGTAATGGATATGGTTACAACCACAGAAAAGAATGAGTAAAATTGGTGGAACTATGGGAAGCTCTATCATCCAGTGACTGGAAACCAATGAGGCTGGCATTTCTAAGCACCAGGAATCTCACTCCTATTACAGGCAGTGTAATACCACAGGTCACATCCTGGACAATGGCTACAGCAGCAACTGCTGTGTTAGCAAAAGGGAGAAAACTACTGAAAAGACCAGAAAATAAATACCGCTGGCTCAAAGATGATAAATTTAGGGTCTACATACAAAAATAAATAGATTCTGCAACAGTGAAAAACAGAAAAAGAGCACTCAAAGTTTCAAAATATTTTCCAGTGCTGTGATGCTTCTGATATTTCAAGGGCTATAAATTATCAGAAGTATTAGTTTCATTAATGCAGAAGGATGAACAGATACTAATCAACATGAATCTCTTTTTCAGCCAAAGCATTTTATGTTTGCTATTTAATCGCTTGTTATATTACAGTATTTAGCACAGTAGTTTCAGTTTTCTCTCTATTTAGGAAGGAAATTATTGTGATAAATGTAACACCTGACAGTGGTAACTGTTCAGTTCGTCATTTATCTGGTGACTGCATGGCAGGACAGCTTCAGTTTGAGGTTAGGTGTACCATTCAGAAGAAAGTATGTATCTTTTAGTTTACTCTGGTCATCAAATACTACAATATTTCATGACAAAACTCCACTGTGTTACTCTCCTGTGGTAACACTCTGCAGTCAGCATCTGTTTGATGCTGAAACCAGGATAGAAAATGAATTATAAAAAGAATAGTCCACCGTTACATAAAAATACAGACATTAGCATTCAATATTGCACTGTGAATCAAAACCGGTACCATTATGAACATACCTATCTGGGAACAGAATGCCTCCTAAATCTGTAATATATTTAGAAGTGGTAGAGGCTCAATGAATTTGTATACAATCAGAAAGCAAATGGTTCTTGATGCTCGTGAAAATAATTCTACCTCGGTTCCTTATTACTAAAATGTCAAATGCCTGAACTTCCTATCCCTGTGATTCTATTTGAAAATAATAGTAATCTTGTAACAAAAAGGAGGATGATTCCTGTATATTATTAAATCTACTGCACCAAACCCACAACACATCAAAATCAGCAAATTCACTCTTTTTTTTTTTTTTTAATACAAATGTTCATCCGTGTTTGCTGTTTAGCTTCTCACGAAGTCTTACTGAGGAAACTGCATTTCATCTTGTGGTATATACCAACACAAATTGGGACAGCTCCTTATGTTTCTTTAAGGCAGGATTTTGACTGACACATTTTACTCCATATATAACTATACATTCCCACACATTATTTTATCCATGAGAATATATCAATAGGTTATTTTCTCTGTTCCAAACAGAGAGTAAAGACATGCTTTTTAGCGAATTTATTTTAGAAAGAGACTCACAAACATGTGTTTTGACTTGCTGCCAAGCAAGTTAGATATTTGTGTTTGAATTGAGATGAAACTACAGTACTTAACTAAATTTACTAGGCACAAGTACATGAAATCCAATATTGATAATAATTTATGAAAGTAAGAATACTGATTCCTACAATACTGCAAACTTAGTTTATGATAACATAATTAGTTACACTAATAACACTGCTTAGGCACAGTCTTGCTAATTAGGATATTATAAATATTAATGATATCAAGTCTTTGTATTTGATTGCCCCTAGTAGGATCATTTATCACGGTATTTCCAGTTACCAGAATTACATTATTTTTCTTCCTTTTCCCTTGCATGTTCATTCCTGGACAAACAGCCATCCTGAGCTTATGCCTAAAATGTATCAATAGCTTATCAACAATGCAACCTGCTTAACTTTAAATGCTATTATTTAATAGCAATGTTACAATGATATAATTCAGTGTTAACACAAATACACAAACAATTATATTCTGTATATCTTTTAAACGTCTAACAGAGCTAGCCGCACAAGATTACATAGGGCTTTGTTTTTATTCTTTTTCCTGTGACCTGAGTCAAGTTAAGATTCCTTTGAATTATTAAATGCTTCCTTAAAGCACATTTTCATGCAACCTTTTAAAAGTTAATTATTGATGTAGTGACAAGCAAAAAAGGCTAAAAATTACAATTTTTTTCCTCATTCAAAAGGACACGAGAAACATCTTTGACAAAGGTTGTCTGTTTAGTAAAATACAAAGGTAATACAAAGACAAAACACTGAGTGCAGCTTTAAAGAAGAATTACAACGAATCTGTGACATGAGTTGGAAATGCTGTGTAGGTTTCCACAGGTGTTAAAGGAAAGAAGTTCAGGTATAACCCTTTGAGCCTGGTTTAACTGCTTAACATAAGTAGATGAAAATGAAACTGCTTATATCTTGGTTTATTTTTAAGCAGTGTGTTATCCAGAGCTTTAGGAATAGGATTGTCTTTCCTCCTTGAAGGTAATGTTATAATTTTCAGAGCTCCACAGAGAACAACAACAATATAGGAGTCTCTAATCTCCTGCTAAATCCAATTCCAGTCATCAGCAATGATAAGCAGAGATTTGGAGGCGTTTGACACTCCAAATCCTATTCTTTTGTAATTCTTTACTTTTTACAACATTTTCAACATTCGTACATCAGATTTTTGGAAGGATAATCAATAGGCATGATGTATAACTGAAATCAGTCTTCAAAGTGATCCCCTCTAGTAACCAGAAACAAAAGCTTGGCCTCCCTGCTGTGCAGGTATTTTGCTTAGAGCAGGAGGCAGCCGGGCATCAGCAGGAAGCCAGTTACACCTCCCTGCTTCTCAGCATGGATCAGCAGGTGCCCTGGTGGAGGGGTGAGCAGGGCTGGGGCAGCTGCAACCCATTGCATCTGTCAAAAATCTCCAAAAATGCTTTTGTAGCAGAGAACTACTAGAGCAGAGAGGAAAGACAGTCCAGAGGTTAGGATTTCATGCTGACCATCATTTACATTCCTATTTCATCACAGACTTCCTAGGTTTAAATGATCTTGCAGAATTTATTAAATTGTCTGGTGTCACTGATCCTCACCTAGAACTTCCCTGTCTTGGAGAGGGCTTGGGCATCAGCACACATGAAAGACCACGAGATGCTCAGGTACAATGATTGAAGGACCACTCCTACCTGATCTCGTGTTCCAACTAACAGCTGGTCTGTGACCATCTGTCTCAGCTGGTCAGAGACAGAGCAAGAGGGTTTTTGCATGGCTCCTGAATGTTGCACCCTGGCTGAAATACCCAGGAACTTCTGCACAATATTAGGATCAATCTGAAGTGAGTTGAATTTCATTAAAACAAGCAGTTCCAGAACTTGTTCTAATGCATTTGAATTTTACATCCTATACTTTTTTTAAAGACAATATGTTATGAATCACATGAAGAGATCATATTTATAGTAAAAATGTTAGCCCATATCAAGTCATTTCGAGTTTGTCTTCTTAAGCTGCCTACATATTTGTTAATATTCAGAAGGAAAATGACTTGGTGACTAATTGTGATAGCAGCAGTGATTTATCAAGGTAAGTAGCAGAAACTGCATACAATGATTATGGAATTACATTCAAAACCAAGACATTATATTATACAATCCTGTTATTATACAGGAATGGCAATAAAACAACATACCTTTCCCATCAGATCAGCAATTCTAGGAACTGGTTTTCCTTTCTGATGGCAGATGGTTGCAGGACTCTGTCCATTCCAGTCTTCAAGTTCCTCAATGCTTTTCAGGTAAAGAAGAGCTTGCAGTCCAGTGCAGTAGTCATCAATAACAGTGAAATCTTGGTTTTGGATCGCACTGCACACCTACGAAATGCAAGTCAGTTATCAGCACCAACCTGGCAGAGAAGAATATGGAATTAGCAAACTCTTTGGATTTACTGATTATCAGGTGACCCTTTCTTGCAACCCCACTGGGAAAGAACTACAAGAATTCAGGATTATTGTCTGCTTAATCCTTTGTCATGGTATCACCACCGCAGTTCAGAAAAGAAAGGGCTCTGTAACACCCGTTATGCCCGGATTCCCAGCAGCAGCCCTTGGACGGGAACTGAGGGCTGTTCAGAGATAAACCTGCAAGCCCAGCCCGAGATGTGCCTGCTGGGGAGCTGCTGCTGAGCATGCCAGCACACTGACAAACCACCACCTGTGCTCAGAGCTTTGCCTGCAGACACTCAGTGGTATCCCCCAGCCTGCTCTGCTCAGGAAGCACAGGCATAACCAGATAGGTGCCAACCTAGCAAATCACAGAACCACAGACTTGCTGAGACCAGAAAGCATCACTTAAGATCTTGTTGTTCAACCTTCAGCTCAGAGAAGGGTCAACTACAGGAGGCTATCCAACACTGTAACCAGTCAGGATTTGAATATCTCCAAACACAGAGACTACACCTCTCTGGGGAACCTATTTTTTTTCTTGTACTGAAATGGAATTTCCTGTGTTTCAGTTTGTGCCCATTGCTTCCTGCCATTCCACTGGGTAGCCCTGAGATGAATCTGGATCCAGTGGAAGTGTCTCAGCAAACAGCACTCATTAAACTGACCTGTTAGTATGGGGTGAGCATTGCCAGGCACAGAACAGAACTATCCCCTTCTGCCACTCAGAGCAACTGGGAGGGCAGGCCACTTTATTTTAGATACTTTAGAAGCAAAGATAGCAATATAGCTTTATAAACATATAAAGTAATGATCCCTGACCTGCAGAGCTTAACATTAAACACAAAACTCCTGACAGCAGAAAATAGTCTGACCATTTACATGAGTTCTTCCAGAGCATGTTGGGGATATCAGCTCAGACTTAGACCCACAGAGATCCCCAACCAAACTGACAACTGAATAAAAAAATCCCTGACTGTTGTCTGAATGCCTTCTCATTAGCTAAACTCTAATCAGCCATCAGTGACAAGGTGCAGGGTTGATTGAATGCCATTAATTATCAGTCCCTGGAAATGCTCTGGAATTCCAGATGTGTCAGTGTTTTCAGCCTCTGATACAGCTTTTATTGTAAAAGCTGAAAGGAATGCTCCTGATAATACCTTGACTCCATGCACACATAGTAAACATAACAATGAAATAGCCACCTACTTTAGAATGTGAATTGGTGCACAAAGACGTGCACAAAGACATGCACACTTCTTGGATGTGGAAACACACTTTAGATCAAAACTGACATCAATACTTAAAAACCACAGGAAATATACTATTGTTTTCCCGATTTCAGAAATGACAATACAACTTGCAGTCCTGAAGACAGGTACACATCACATTGGGAAATACCATATACTACTGCTGAACAAGACAAAAAACAAGGACAAACTATAAAATAAGCACAACAACATTTTCTATGCAGTGCATTTACATTACAAAAAAAAAATCTGTTTCTATGGAAAAAGTGTGGGCATTAATTAGGTCTGTTATACCTTCCACAGGTTTCAAGACTGTATTTTTTTTTTTACTGGCAATTATAGAGAGCGTCATAATTACTTCCCATACAGGTTATTTAACTGCAAAACTCCACTGATGCTTATTGAAACCTTTTTCTACAGCAAGGAATTCTCTGGTTTTTTTTAGTGCACAGGTAACACTTTTATTATCTACTCTTAAAAATACTAAAACGGTAAAAAAATGCAGTTAAAAGCCATGTCATGTCACTTGAAACAAGTTCAGACACTTTTGTCAAAATTCTGAAATATTTTGACAGGATGTATACACATGAGATACACACGAGGATACCTGTAATAACCTTATAAATAAAGAGGCTTTTACTGTTTTCCTGCTTGTGGTGCAGCGTTATGAACTGCAATAACATAAAAATGTGTGGAGGATAATAACACACTAAGAGCTAACTATTTGATCCCTGTGATTCTATATGCAGTGCACTATTTGTCTTCCCTGGAAAGCCAGGAAAGTTCCAGAACTGAAGGCAAAATGCAATTTTTAAGAAAAATGTAAATCCCTGCACTAAAGAAAAATGTTACATGACATGGAAAGGCTTAGAACAAACAAGAGGTCTCAAACAATCCTCCTCTTCTGTAGAAATCTTATGACTATAGTGCCCAATGTTGTGAATAATTAGCCAAAGACATACCTTTCACTGATTTCACTGGGATAAAAGCAAGTGCTTATGTTTATGGACCTTTCCTAGAACAAGAGAGCTTCAAACATTAACACGCAGAAACCCAACTGAAATAGTTTTGCCACGTTTTTGGCAAATTCCAAAACTGTGAGCTTATGTTGCACAAATCAGATGGTGAGATTTGTATTTTAGGCTTACAGTATCTTCCATCAATCAGTGTAGGAGCCTTTGCTGCATTTTAAAAGGTGGTGAACAAAGTCAGGATAAAAGGTCGCCACGACCCATCAGCCATGACAATTTCTACACCACAGAGAGAGGTTTTCAGCATCATACCTGGCTGCCTCTGAATCACCAGTTTAAATGACACCGTGTCCTCTTTTCAGCACAAGAGAAGTGGCAGGGCAATAGACCAGGTGAGACTCAAACTCAGGCATCCGGAAAAATCACAGAAGAACTGAACCAGCCTCTCTCCACACCTCATTAATGCCCCGGCTCTGGTCCAGCTGCTCACACTGGGAACTGGCACTTGCCTCCCTTGTAAAGCTCACTGCTGAGCCCGAGACCCCTCTGCTGCAGTCCAGACACTGCTGTATCCAAAATGGTTGCTAGCACCTCTCATTTAGTGTCTTATTAAACCATCTCAGGAGGAGGTGAAGACGAGAAGTGCTGTGTAAGGGCTGCTGTCCATGCCTCGCACACCGATGGAGCAGCAGCAGGAACTGCAACCGGCCCTGCCCGCCCAGCCCCTCTCCTCAGCAGCAGGCTGGTACCCACCAAGCACAGCGGAATGTGCTTCCCTTTAGACCCTGGAGCAAAAACCTGAACAGCACTGAGACTTCACAAGTGAGAACACCCCTGTTGAGTTGTGCCAGAGCAGTGGTCTGTATCCCGTGGCCAACCAAAGCCGCTTACGGACGAGTGCACAGAACAGAGCGCTCGTGTGGTTTGTCAGCCCAGGTTCTGGCAAGCAGCAGTGCTGGGACTTTGCACAGCAGGGATGGCACCTGTTTAATATCCCTTAATCCTAAATAATCCAAGTGGATCTGTTTAATGAGTAAAATAACATACAACTGTTCACTGACCCAGCCTTTCACCTGAAACATTTAGGTAGAAAGTATTTTCTGCAGGAGATGAGAGACCGGCGCAGTGGAGCACCCTATGGGACAGAGTGAAGTCCAGGTCACAACAAAGCTGTCAGCTGTACTGCTGACAAGTGCTCTCCCGCTGTCTTGCTTGTGTTGGTCTCTAGCTTTGGATGAGAGCTTGAAGTAGAAGAGAAAGGTGCTGCATTTTTCCTGTTTAGGCAGGTAACATCTATTACTCTTACTGCACAAATATGCAGGGAGATAAGTTTGCACAAGCTTGGTTTTACTGCATTGCCTGGCTCTGTCCCAGCAGTAGAATTGCTACAATTTAATTTTTAACATTGGATCTCTTTCCTATTCTCCCAGATCCAATGATTGCTCCTTATATCCCAAAAGAGACACCTAGGCCAACATGCAATGTATGATCAATGATATTGTGCTCTGAGTATTCTGAAATCTAAAACTGCTCAGCAAAAGTTGCAACTGTAAGTTACAATTCTAACCTATACAGACATGTCTGAGATAATAAAAAACGCAATACCTTCTTTGCTACTGGTAAGCATACAGCAAATTATCTCATTGGGGAATGGGGATATGAAATGAATCATAGGTCAAGGCTCTAAGTAAAACTGCTCTGCAAAATATAATGATGGGAGAGGCACGCAGAAGTCCCTGCTGATGTCTTTCATAAGAAATGACCAGTCTGCTCTATTACTAAATAAACATAAAAACTGAGTTTAACTTTCTCACGGGACCCAGAGACACTACAAGTCTTACTCGAGGAACTGGAGTAAATTATAAGGAGACTATTACTGTTGCAAATAAATTTTACAGGTTACAAGATGTTTATTAAACATTCACACAAATCTGAAACTTTTAATTCATATATTTTGACAAAAAGTTCACTACTGGTGACAAGTATTTCCACGTCAGTCACAAAGCATTGTAAACACCTTTGCTGTTAGCAGAATCATTACACAATAAAGAGATGCCAATTTCTGAACTGTTAACTGAGGCAAATCCCCTGCACTGTTTTTTGAGAGCTCTGTCTGTGTAAGACCTTTCAGTTTTGTCCATAGACTGTCCATGTGTTTCTAGAAACAATGGGAAAAATACTCAGACATTAGATTTTATTTCTGTTTCACTCTCTACAAAAATGGAAGTGGTTCCTGTCCAAAATTTGGCATATCCTGACGGACTGCGTGGAAGACCTGTGCCATCCATGCAGAACTTGGACTGAGTGCCTGAGGCATTTCCAGCGAGATCACCCAGTAAAGCAATTCCTTTTCAGTGCATTTTCCCTTTGGGAGATCTTGTAGAGGAGACACCTTTTTCTGTAACACTAGAAGAGGAAACAGTGAAGTCCTCTTCAGGTTGTGCAGTCTCTCTTACCCTGCGACCTTCAGTTTTTACATAAACTCAATATTATATGGCAAAATCCCAGCTGGACAGGTGATAATGGGGAAGATGGTGCCAGAAATGAACCCTAGTCCCTATCTGCATTATTTCTATTCCATCAATAGCTGGGATTTCAGCAGAGGAGGAAAGGAGATGCAGATCTAAACATTCTTCTGTCAGTTTTTCCCTACACTACTTTCACCCAATAAGAGGTATATAATCTCATATACTGCTAGATCACCTCAAAAGACGAGCAGGTCAGAGAATCTAGCCTGTTCAATAATGTGTTGTTTTGCAAGAAGAGAGTAAGTATTCTTGGTGTGACAAGATCTGTGTGAACAAAAATCCTGTAATGTCTGGCAGCTGTTGTGCTCCAATTTGAAATTGTTTCAAAGCACTCTTGGAAGGCTTTGCAATTGAGGAATTTGTTCTAGGAAACAATAGCTTGGAGAAAATTTTAATTTTTACACCCCTCTGAAATATATGTATCTCTCTTCAGGAAATGGGTATAAAATAATTGTCACTTTTATGAAAACAGAAGTATCAGTAAGGAGGCAGATGGGTGGCAGTGATACACGGTCTAGAAGTAACAAGATTGATGGGTATATATTTGTATATACAAATGCAAATCATATAGCTTGACTGTTCTACCATATTAGTTTCCATTTGTTGTAGCTGTACAACATCAAAGCAGTGATGTCTCCGTATATTGCATTTAGTGGTAATGTAACGGACTACCAAAAAAAAAAAAATCAAAGTGAGAGTTTCTAAGTAGTTTCCTGGCAATTGAGACAGCAGGCTCTTTCATCTGTGCTGTAACTGTGGCAGTGCATTGATTTAAACTCCTTCTGAGATTTCAAATGCTTTTCTATTTGTAGGTCTCACTGGCTGCTTTCTTTTTGCCTTTTTTCTCCTTCAAATGATAAAATTCTAGCATTTAGCAGAATGCCATCTTGCTTCCCCAGAAGCTGAAGAATTATTTCAGCTTTGGTTCTAAACTGCACAGAATTTGTAAATAAAATGGCTCTCAAAATGCCATTTGATTAACAAATTGGCCTTTGACTTCACAATTTCTAGTATTCTGACCACAGCAAAGGGATAAACAGCTATTATTCCTCTGAGATACCTGTGAGAGGGTTTACAATGCATTAACAATTGTGTTTTACCATTAATTTGGTTGATGCGCTTTGATATATTTTTACTGGTATGCTCAAATGGTAAACAAAAGGTTTACTATTTTATATGGTAATATATTTTCAGTTTTAGCATTAATCATCTTTATGTAGAAGCTTTCTTTTTCTATTAAAAATTATTCCTGATAAGTATTGAAGACATAAATTCACCCTCTTGTTGGAGAAACATTTATGAATGCCTGAGCTGTTACTTAATGTATAGTTGAAGCTACTGCTTTCTTGATTAGGTTCTATTGATTGGGATTCTTGTGAAAAAAACCTGAAGCTGTGAATGAATGCAAGATGGTTCAGGAAGGATTCTATTTGTACCCACCTGTGTATCTATATGAATCACCAACATTAAGAAGGCTAATTTTATTTTAGAGGGCAAGAGCATTATGATAATCTGGGTGAGGCATACACACAATTTAGGATTTATTCTCAAAGGCAACTAGAAAAAATTGACTTGACTAAAGGGAGATATTTCTGATCCATGCAATCTATATGCTGCATAGCTCTTGCCTATGGAAATGAAAATGTATGTTTTCTAGTCCCTGTACAATAATTTAGATGTGCCCAGATCTCCGAAGCAAAAAGCAGCAGACATTGCACAGGTTGTCTGACACAGTGCTCATAATAATGTGGCGAGAACTGCAATGTGAGAGCATGCAGACAAATAAAATCTCCTCTGAGAGGCGTTTCTATATGTACAACCTTCAGGACACCAATGTCTATGGAAAGGCTGCCTCTATAATGATGGTTCCTCCTCCTCATGTCTCGTTGAACACTGACTTACCAGAACATTAAATGCATAGCCTAAATTATCCTTTCTATCTAATTATTACTTCTGCTGGAGGTTTGTAGGATTAAGAACACTAGGGGAAGTGGTTTATGTGGTACAATGTGGCACAATCTCAGGGAAAAAAACCTTGAGACTCTTTGTTTTAAAGAACAAATTTGTGAAAAGAAGAAGCTTCCAAAATATTGATATAGTACAGATGGAATGATTTGATTCACTCACATTAGCTGCTTAAATGACTCTAGAGATATAGGTTAGCAGATGGGATGTTACTTAACAAGTCTTCAGATACTGGATCAAAGCAAAACTGAATTGGATGGTAGCTGATAGCCTTTTTAAAACATTACAATTTAACTAATATACATAAGCTAATGAACTACTATGTGTTTCTGAGTCTAGAGTACAGCTTTCAGAAAGCAGTTTGAAGGACTCAAATATTACATCTATGAATTGTCTGAACTATGGGAAAAAAAGCCCACCTAATTTTTTTTTTACTGAGTCCTAGTCTTAAAGTCCTAATGAGTGGAGGGC
>VYZR01031247.1:59860-70370 GCA_013400675.1 Oxylabes madagascariensis
TTTTTTTTTACTGAGTCCTAGTCTTAAAGTCCTAATGAGTGGAGGGCTTACTAGTGACACTTTGAGGGATAACACACAGAAGAAAGATTCAAAGATGCTAATAACTCCAGGGTCTGAAAAGCAGGCAACCATTCCATTCCAAACCATAAGGCTTAAGAAATCTATATTTAAAAAAAAAAAAAAAGACTGGATAGTCCTATGCCATGTGGGCCTCAGTAAGTCAGTGAAGTATTTCAGATATTTTGTTATACCTCAAGAAATTTCATCAGACGATCTTGAGATAAACTGTCGTTCTAATCAAAAGTACAGGCTAATGTCAGTAAGTAATGGAATTATTTATAAATTAATAATAAATACTTAAAGAAAATTACTTATTTATTAATAATAAATACTTAAAGAAAATTACTTAAAAGGAGAAGAAGGTCTCCAGCCCATGCAAGACAAGCTTACAGGATAAATGCTGTATTTCCTGCAACAGCTTGGATCCTCTACAACAGGATAACATAATGCTGACATGATGTCAAGCAGAGCTGAGCTGGCACTTCAGGAGCATTGAGGCAGGGACTGCAGGTACGGAAATACGGATGCAGCAGCTGGGCAGCAAGAAAAGCCCCACAGCATGTGCTGAAACCACAGCAGCCTCATGAAACAGGCTTACAGAGAAGCTTCCCCAGCACCAAGGGGATGGTTACTCTTCTGGCAGAGAGACCTCAAAATACCTGATTTTGGGGGCTGCAAGACAGGTCTCCTTCATGTCCTGCACTCCAGCAACCCTGGGCAGTTGTGAGTGGCCAACGACGAAGGAGGAGAAAAAAGTTGAGAATACATTAGCCGCTTATCAGATGAGGGCACAGCAGGAGATAAGAGCACTATAAGGGATCCTTTAGGAATGTTATCCAATGCATTAATTCCTAGCCTACTCAAATCTATTTTTCCTCCCCTTAAGTTCTCCACTGCCAATTAATGTATCTTTGATCTAAATAGCTAAACTGGGTGTTTAGGAGTGGGAAACTGGTACTTATCAAGGGACCCTGAATAATGCAATTTTGTATCCCATGTCTTTGAGAGGGGAAATGCAGAATAAATCAAGAATTTTCAGAAGGCTCCCTGAGGTAACTGTGGGTTTTTTCCCTGTCAACCACCCCTAGAGGAATGGTTATATTTTCTTATCTCACTAAAGCATTCTGTCAGTTCTTGGAACTACAAAGTGGACCTTTATGCAGTAGGTGGGCACACACACGGATAGAAGTGCTGATCGTGATCATCTTTCCTAAGAAAACAAATATGATTCCACATGCCTTGAGCATTGAGGAGTCTGGGAAACAGCTTCATAATCAGCCATGTATAGCAAATTGTATCATTGTACCGCAGATCTACAAAATGAATGACAGCTTTGAAAGCAGACGAACTAACTCCCTTGTGTAAACAGTCCAATCACATATAGAGGTTCTACAACTATCCTTAAATACATGCTGAATACCACATCATATTTCATTTATTAACACCCAAAGGTCTCGCCTCTCTCTTATAAGTACTGTTCTGGAAAATGAAATCCTTCAGCTCTCCCAGTGATTCAGCAGCTGCTGGTGCAGCATCACCAGTTGTGTAAGGTAGACGTAGATTTATTTGACCCATTTTCACAAGCCATAACCTTCAGCTCCAAGGAAATTTCTATAGCAGATATTAATTAAGTCACTCAGATGTGGTGGTTTGATGATAAAAGTCATCAAGTAACGTTACACAGCAGTTTGCAGTGTTTTTAGGTTTTTGTTTTCTGAGAGAATGCCAACAGGAACACCATCATCTCTGGAATTGAGTGGGTCTGTTGTCCCATTTTTGGAAATGTGCATTTGTCAGAGATGAGTGTAGTTCCAGGAAAGCATGCTTTTCAGCAAAGAATGGTGTTCTGAAAATTGTGTGGAAAAGAGTTTCAGAATTACCAATATGTGCTGTTTGACAACATCAAATGCAATGGCTCCATTTAACTTGAAAACGTCTGTTTTGCAATCCAAGTTAATTGAAATGAAAAGGTCAAAACCAAAATATGTTGCAAAAAGATTGAAACAGATTTGATTCACCCAAATAATTTTTTTTTCTTTAAATGTGTTAATTCCACACGTTTTTCGAATTTTGATTATCAGTCAAAACTGGAAAACTTTTCCATGCCTAAACTTCCCTGTGACAGAATAACTATTTCCTCATCACTGGCAATAGTCAGTCTCATTAATGCCTAACAGATCCAGGGTAGACCTTCAGTGTTCATCCCAGGACACTCTGAATCAGACACAGCAGGGACTTGAGATCTATTTTGATTAAAAGAAATTTGTCAATGAAAAACAGTTCCCTGAAAGAAATTTTCAACAAATTCTAATGAGAACTATCTACTGAGGGACATCCTCCTGTGACCAGAATTTTGAAAGCTGCAGACCTCTCAAAATCAAGTAGAAGAGCAATTTTTCTATCTTGGAACCTCAATTCAGTCCTGCAATGATTAACCCCTCATCCTTGTGAGTCTTTCCCTCTAGTACTCTCACATTATATTTCAGCTAAAATTACTTTCATCCTTTATCAGTTTGCCTGTACGAATTTGTGCAGCAGCTGCTGTGTCTATTGAAGAGTGAGATTCATGTGAACAAAATAGTTCTGACCCTGCGAATCCTCCGTGTCGGAGATAAAAACCCACTTCCACATTTCCTTAGGGATTGTTTTACCTATCTCCGTCCAAATAACAAATATCAGCAAGAAAAGCAGCAATATAACTCATGATATTGAAGGAAGTTAAACCCTTTCTTAAATGTACTGCCAGCTTCCAAAATGCCAGCTTAGAAAAATAATGCTTTCTCTGGCTTTTTTTGTTCTAATTGCATGGATAAAAGAACTCCTCATCAGTCAGATCAAGCTGTGTCAGAGGGCTTGTGCTGTAACAGGAAAAAAATTATTGCTCCCTCCTTCCTGGGCAGAAAACCCACTTTTCTACCACTGGGAAAAGCAAAAGATCAGTGACCAAACTGCAGCTAGCCCAGTACCGAGCCCCAGCTGAGCTGCACAGCAGTGCATTCCTGTGGGCTCCAGGACCATGCCTTCCCTGAGCAAAACCTCTTCCACTGCTTGCTTTCCCTTTCCTCCTTTCACTGCCAGGTACAGCCTCTGAATGAAAGATCAACAAAGGTGCTATGATACAAAAAGGAAAATTTCTTAAACATGTGTTTTTTGTATGACTGACAGTGTTTCCAAGAAGAACTTCTCTGATCGCAGAGCTCTGCAATACTGAATGTTTTACGTTCTCCCTTTTTGGAAAACAAGTCCCCTGCAGTTACAATACATACAACATAAAAAAGTAAAACACAACAACAACCCCACAGGAATTTTCCTAAGTAATTATTGGAGATGGCAGAAAGGAATAAAGAAACAGCATTTTCCACTGTGCTTATCTTGTCTTCTATTTATTTTCAATATCCAACAAGGAGCTGGGTACAGTTTCAGATTCAATTTCCACTCACCTCCACAGGTACTCGAGGGATCTCAGTCTACAACAGAGCAAGCTTCATGTCTGAAAGCAGCCTGAGCTGAGTAAAACAACTTGCCTATAATTTCATCAACAATTAACCAAGCCTCTTGTGAAGAGTCATCTCCATGTTGCAATTACTTTGTAGAATTTAAACAAAACTCACTCAGTGTCAATTCATACCATGTGCTTTATCTGCACAGAGAACAGCTCTGTGCGTGTTCATGCAAGAGAGCAGCAGCATGAATCCACATCAGTAGTGTGAATCTACACTAAAAACAGGTGCAGCAGCACTGGATTTTCAAAGGACAAGCAATATTGTGGATCCTTGGGAGAAATGGAGAAAAACATATTGCTAAAGCAATTATTCTTCCCATTGTCTCAATTCTGAAAGTCCCTGTGTCACCAGACCCAAGGAAGCAGGGTAGACACCCAGGCAGAGCAGGAAAGGGGAGCAGACCCAGTGTCCCCAGCAGAACAAATCCACTGCAGAGGCTGGGAGCGACTGCTGTAGGACAGCATTTGAACTGATGCTCAGTTGAGACCTAATTGTTAGTAAATAATTATTACCATACAGTGATAGTTGAAACTATTTTGTGTGAAAATTCATTATGAGAATGACAAATAGCAATTGTTACAGAATGAGCTTTAATTCATTCTTACAAATTTATGAAATAACAATCCTATCTATGCAGACTTCATTTACTAGCTGGTGAAATGAGCAGAAATAAAGGAAAGCTAATAGATAATTTCCCCTAAGCAGCTCCAAATAAAATGCAGAACTAATGCAAAACTGCACAAAATAAAAGGCATTATTAGTGTTGAATTTAGTCTGTAACTTTACAATATGCTGATTTGAATATTCCAACTTTTCATTAAAAATGGCAAAATAATACGTAAGAATCAATAATGAAAACCTGTTCTAATTTGATGTTTTTTTATAACTATAACAAAAAAATTTATAGGCTGTTTTTGTTTGGCAAATTCTGATTTCCTTTAAAAGAAATTCTCACAGAAGTTTCTCACTATCAATTAGCAATTTCTCTCCCAGTCATCTGTAATGGAGCAAGTGTGGCAGTCCTCTAATTACTTTTTGTTTTATTAGCAAAGACAGACAGTTGAGAACAGGTTGAATTTCTGTAATTAGCACTGGGCTAGGAAAAAAACAGAAAAAAATGAAATGTTTTCAGAAGTGAATGCTTGGGTATGTCTCTCCCAACCCTTTTCTCTCTTTCGTGTTCATTTTTCTTAGGATTTTACGTCGACATGTTCAAACAGCACTTTGTTCCCTCTTTTGTTTCTGCATGTACTGCAAATTTCATCTCTGCAGAGAACGGCCACTCCATTCAGTGCTGTATCCATTGAAGACTTTTCTCAGTGCGTGGCTCTGTGAGCAGAGGAGCTAATGATATCTGGCTTCCAGCAGCTCTGTGTCTCCTGGTTGGGTTCTCTGACGTCTAATAAGGTGTGACTGCCAATTAAAGCCTTTCCTGTGGCTGGCACAGTCCTAACAGTGCTGTCCCATGCGGGTTCTCAGAGGTCTAATAAAGGTGAGCTCATAGTGTGCTTGTGCTTACAGTGAAGGAATGCAGCTACTCTCTCTCCTTTGCCTTTTTTGTTTCTCAAAATTTGTTAGAGTGAAACACTTTCTCCCTTCTGGCAAATTTCAGTGAAAATGGCCACAAAAGCTCAAATGTGATGGAAGATACTCAAATGGATGTACACATACCTATCAAGTTTCTTTGGAAATAGTCTAAAACCTGCTCTTTCTACAGGAGACTACACTTATCTCAATCAAAAGACTTACATCTGAAAAGTGGTTTTGCCTTAAGTGGCATTTTTTTTCTTTAAAATCTTTACTTGGTCTAAAGTACCATCCCTTGAATCTTGTCTCATATCATTTTGGTAGCCTGACACTGCATCCAGCAACCTATTCTTCCCTCATCAATTTTAATCACGAGAGAAGAATTAGGTCTAGCACCTTAACTTCTCTGTGTCATGGACAGCTTTGTACAGGAAGGTTTTATTCTTCTACCCCTAAAGCCACACCTGTGTCAGAAACCTCACAGTGTCCAGCTGGTGCCCAAGCGTGCCTGTTCTTGGGCTTATCTGCCCTTGGAACACTCCCTGTCCGGCACAGGGCAAAGCCTGCAGCCTGTGCTCCCCCCATGTGCTGGGGTAAGGACAGGCAGGGGGCAGAGGAAGGGTTGGCTCTTTGGGAGTCCAGGCAGGAGAAGCACAGCCTTGCTCTGCCACACTGATGGCACCCTGTAGCTGTTTGAGACTTGCAGCCATCCACCCGACTTCATTGTCCTCATATAGGGCTGAGACAAAGGACTCTGTGTCTGCATTCAAAATCATGGCTATTCATTACAAGACAAAGTATTCTTTCCCCAATGGTTATCAGTAGAAACTTAACCTGTCATTTCAAAACACAGGGCCAGCTCTCTCACTCCCTGTGCCCTGCACTCCCATGATTGGAATGTCTTTTAGTTCTTCACTCTGCATTAAATGGCAAGAATTGTAATCCCGGGATGAGAATTTTTTGGCCTGATCTTATCCTCACTTAACTAAGATAGCAGAGTCCTCACTGATTTCAACAGACACAGACACAGACTAAAAAGAAGAGTAATGAAGTACATGGAGAACCAGATCTCTATTTTGCAGCTCTGTAGCCATAAAAAAAGTATAGAGCTCCTTACAGGGTTTTACATTTGCACAAATACAATAACAATACTGTCACATGGATGAAGTCCCACGTTTTTGTAATGGAAAAGCCTGTTTATTCAAACACAAAGGGCCGTCCTGCTGTTATAAAAATCTCTCAGCTAAATGCTTCAGTAAAAAGCCTGCTGAAGAAAAAATAGTAATCAAATAGTCCTGAATCCCTTGAGACTTTTGTTCCAAAGAGGTATCAACAAGAAGGCTTGTTGAAAATGTTAAAAATCCACAAGCAGTGTCACAAAAACCACTGTGCTCCATGCTGGAGGGAGAGTTTATCTTATCGAGGCAAAAGTCATCACTATTGCTTTCCTGTCATAGGCTGTCCCATTTCCAGAATGGTTCTGTTCTTCCTCAGATCCCTGAGGTCCCAGCCACAACTGGTGCTGGGCAGGAGAGAAGGGCACGGGGCAGGTCCAGCTTCAGGCAGCTCTACCTGTGGTGGGGACACTCTCCCACCTTCTTCCCTTGCCTGAGAGATGAGGAGGGTCACGGGGCAGGGCACATGGGCTGAACACAACACGGTGAGCACAAGAGCACAGTCCCACAGGAACAGCACTGCAAGGCACTGCATCCCGCCCAGGACAAGAGGGAGATGAGGGAGGATGAAGGTGGATCTGAAAAGGGGCTCAGGGCAAAGTCACCAGCTGTCCCACTGAGAAGCAGCAGATTCATGGGTAGATTTTAAATCATTGCTGGGTAGAAAACCTTACAGACATCCACCTCTGTGACTGAGGACATGTGTGACCTCATTACTTTGTGAGAAAATGCATTTATTTGAAAAGGAATCCAGATTCTTTACATGAAAATGACCAATATTCCAGATGAACGAAGTCTTCCACACCAGAATATAATGCTGAAATGTTCTACCATGAAACAAGTATACTTTAGAAAGTACCCCTTTGTTCTACCTCTTTTTTTTAGTTACATCTGCTAGAAATAATGACTACAGAATCTCTTTCAACAAAAGGTCATTTATGTCAATGGACAGAACACAGAGGATCAGATCACCTGCTGTAATTGCAAATTAATGCTCTACTGCTAATGCATTAACTACACAATATTGATCTACAATTGAATCATACAGGCTACTGTGAAGTGATTTTTACTTTCATATTTTTATGCTTTTATTGCTTTTTCCATAATGCATTTTCTCTTTCCGCTGGAATTTTCTATAATTGTTTCCCATTTTAATTTCCTGCAGCAAGATGACTTTAAAAAATGTACGTCTCTTTCAAAACCTTGCAAAAATCTAACAAACCATCAGTGTGACATGGTAAATCACATATATGTTGCAAAACATGCAAAAAATTTTGATATACAACTAATTTTGATAAATTAGGGCTTTAAAAAAAGCTTACTTAAATTACAAATAAAATACCTTAGTCTTACTGGAAAACTGTAATAATGACATGTATCACAGAAAAGTGCTTCTAGACATTTCTGGAGCTCCTGGTATACAATGAGTGCAGGATTATCTCCATATTAAAATTGTGGGTTTGGGGTGATTTTTGTTTTTATGTTGTTTTTTTTTGTTGGTTTTTTTTTTTTTTTATTTCATGCCTATACTGAAAAGAGGTTGGTAGATTCAAGTATGTTAAAAAAAAAACTATATTGCTATGGAACTAGCTGAAGAATAACTGAAATGTTTCAGCATCTCTAATGAGAAATTGAAAAACAAGTGGGGTCTTTTTGCAAGTGTTTATGAAGTCCATAAAGGGGAAGAATGCTCTTTTAAATTGCTGTATAAAATCTTAAGCCCAGCTACTACTGACTACAACAATCTAGGTTATTTTCCATACCTGCTGCAAAATTTCTTATATCCAAACCTTTACATGAGTAACAATACTAAGATGCTGCCCTCCATCTTCTAAAGGAGGGGATAGAACATTTTTTGATAACTGAAACTCTCTCCCCACACCATTTCCTAATATACCTGCTTAATACCACTTGAGGGGGTTATGGCATACAGCAAAATATGGCTTACCACCTGACTCCTGACTTGCATTCCTGTGTACAATGATTTTGCAAACGGAAAATAAATCCCTGTATTTTAAAAATAAAAGCAATTGGAAAAAGTAATGGAGAACTGATTGCAGGTGAAATATCTGAGGAAAACCTGATCTTGCTTTTAATGGAAGAACATTTATTATTCATAAACCTTTCCTCTAAAAGATATGCTACATTGCAATTAAATCAACTCACAAAAAGCCTCCTTATTATTCTAGGCCATGAACGTCCCGCTCCCACGGCAGAGAAGACACTGGACCCTTGTTGGGGCACAAGGAAGGGAAGCCCAGTGGCCAAGCAAGTGCTGCTGTCCCAGGCTCTGGAGCTGGGCTCCATGGATAGATCAGTAGAGCCTGGGCTACTCTGCAGTTTGGGACATGTTTAATGCTGGGTGATCTGACAGTGCCTACCCTTTCAAAGCACTGCTGGGTAACAGGGTGCTGAGAGCGGTGACACACGCCAGCTTTAAGCGCACTGCCTCTTTGGCACAGCTGAGCACAGAGGTCGCTCCATCACTGCCAAAGCCCAGGCTGTCTGCTTTCTGCCTCTGGATCAGTCATAAGGCATCCTCATGGCTTTGGAAATGTGAAGTCAAATCACAAATTGTGCAGTATTGTGTCAGTCTGAGTGTCACTTCAGAACCACCTTCAACAGTATCCAAAGCAGATACCTTAGATAAGGCTATCGGACACATACAGAATTCCCCAGGTACAGTCCCAGCTTCTACCTGCTTAACACAGGGACTTCTATGCAGTGAATCCTAAATACTGAATCATTCAGTAGCTCACTTTTTTGATGTTATCTTCTGTACTCTGTGTGTCAGTACTGAGAAAGCAGAAGTGAATGTCAAAGCTGTAAGCAACAGAGGTTGGGGCTGCTGAAGGAGAGAGTTGGGCATTTGATACCAAGGACGTGTGCGAGAGATTGGGATTCAGGGAAAAGAATATTAGTTGGCTATTTGTATGACCTTGTTTAGAAGGAAAACAGTGGAAATGATTCTCGTAATCCTAACTGGGGTCCAAAGATGACCTGTGAAGATGAAGCTGTCTTCTTCTGTCTATCACGATGTATCTCACCTGAGAAGCAAATAATGTTTCAGTCGAGTCCCAGTAAATGCATTTCTTCTACGACTTTCTATAGAGATTACTCATTTTCTTCTCCCTTGCATCTGTCCTTCCCATCGTGAGGGAAAGACTTATGGCCTGTATTCACAATCTTGCATGAAGCTTACTAAAGGCTTCTTTTAAAATGGATGCAATTGAAGTAGTTCAGATCCTTACCTACACAGCCACTTTAGAATTCATTTATCTGAGATTAGTTTAAATGACTTCCCTACTTTAGTGTAACAGAAATAAACCACTCAAACTGAGGATATTTTTGATCCAGAGGAGTTCAAAATCAGTTCTAGAGATGACTTAAGTTAAACTGGTAAAACCTAAGTACAAAATAAGAGTTTTTTCAGTGTCTCTGGGAAAAATTTGTTGAAGAGAGAAATTGTTCTGTAAAGGGCAAAAGATCTGTATAGATCCAAGTCATTTGTGGATGCCAGTTTCAGAGAATTTGATTGCTACTAAAAAGAAAACAATAATTAATGTCTTGGAAATCAAATAGTCTTTCTCTTGAGCACTGACTGGGATGTCTGCATGAAATTATATTTCAGAATTTCCCATTACCATTGGGACAAACCAACAGGAAAAAAAAAGAAAGAATAAAAAATAAACAGCTACACAGTCTATATAAAATAGAAGTGCAAAAGTGACATTAAACCCCTTGATTTTTAGTCATCCAGAAACAGACACAGCAGACAGAACAGAAAATCATTTCATTCTGTGTAGTTCAGATCATGTAACATTGCTGCAGACAGAGCCATCAAAAGTGCAGCTCTATTAGCAATAACAAATGAATTGCATCTAGAGCACTAAAAACAGTTCCTTGCCAAACGTAATTTTTTTTGTAGACAAATGCTGCTCTGTAATTTGCACCATTACTTAGTATTTATATGGAAGAAGCTCTCAGACAATTGTGTAAGAAAGGTCAATCTTTTATCTGTCCATGAAAAAGAAAAGTTTGAATCACTTTAATACAACTGAAAAAAAAATAAATAAAAAGGAAATGGTATTAATAAATCCAAGGAACACAGCAAGTCTATAAAATAGGAACAGCCTTCTGCTTCAGCTCCCAGAGATGCTAACTTTGATGTGCACTAAAAAAAACTGACCAAACCAAAATACTGAGGTGGCGTGGTTTTTTTTTTTTTGTTTTTTGTTTTTTTTT
>VYZR01031247.1:70428-89817 GCA_013400675.1 Oxylabes madagascariensis
TTTTTGGTTTTTTGGTTTTTTTTTGTGAAACATAACAAACAAATGACTAATCACAGCAGTCACTGTAGCTGTGTAAAAAGGATGGTCACACTGAATCTAATTTCAATGTCAAAGCGAATTGTGGGAATGAAACCACTCTAGTCATCCCATGGAGTGACACAAAGCCAATATTCACAGGATCCACAGCTGCTGTTGTCTATGGTGGGACCGACAGATAAAGGGGCTGAACATCTACCAGAATGTAACAATATACAATGGAAAAATATAACATAAAGACCACCTGCTCCTCAGCAGATATTCTAACATATATGCTGCAATTGTGCCATGCCTGGTAGAGCAGGTAAGGGGCTGATTTTTGGCCAATTTCCTGGTGCCTGTAATACGAGGCCACCAAGGCTTCCTTCCAGGACAGGGACTAACCAACCATGCCAGCAGCTCAAACCAACCCTCAGGCAATGCAAACAGCCTGACTGTGAATGCAGCTGACACCTCACTCCAGCGCAATTCCAGCACCTCATGCAGCGGGTGCAGTGCTACACCTCCTGTTTCAATGAACATCCTTAAGGGACACAGACACCTGGATAAACAAAAGTTACTTTAAACTGGCTCCCTGTGAGATCAACGTAGTGCTCTTTGGAAGCCCGCTCACCTTGAGAAGGCTCTTTGCAGAAAAGAAAAACTGAGAATACAGGAAGAACAGAGAGGTAAAATTCAGCTCTGTGTCAACCCTGTTCGCATGACAAGGGAGAGAGATGTTTAAATTTTAAATCATCTAAGCCAGACATAATAAGTACTAACAAACTCATGGTTAGCCTTTTACCAGACTGGTATTGCAACACCCAAAGCTTTCTTTTGGCAACTCCTCCTCCTCCTCCTCCATGTGAAATGAATGTCTCTTAGCAAGCAGCATGAAGTTAAAAACATGAAAATTGTTTTCGATGGTAGAAACTCCGCACTATCCAAATGTTTGAAAGGAAGATACACTAAGATCTTAACCACAGTTACTTAATGTTAGCATTTTAAAGAAAGAAGTGGTACCTGTAAGACAGAAGCCCCACTGTGCAGAAACTGAAGCCCAGCCTCAGCAGAATCGATGCCTCCAGTTGCCAAAATGGGAAATCCTGGGAGAGCACGGGCGATGGCGGACACTGCACGGAGGGCGATGGGCCGGATAGCATTTCCTACAGAAAACCAGGACACTGCGTTAGCAACATCCCAACTGGCCCTGACGGAACTTCCACATCCCTCATGGTACAGCAACATCAGGAACTAACATCTAATTCTGAGGTGCAGAGGTTGTGTTCATTTATAAACTGACACCAAGTGGGTTTCAAGTGGTTTCAACACTTGTACAGCAAATTATGCATGCAGCCGGAATACAGAAAATGGCAGAAACTTTTGGAAAAACAATGCAAAGCTAGCTTGAACGTTTTAGCTGATGCTCAAAACAAAGACTAACAATGTTTGAAACAGAAAGAAATATTTTACCATACAGTAAGTACACTGTAGATAAAGGGATCTATGTTTCTACATAAAAATTCAGGTTTATTTTTTGAACCTAAATGGTGTTCAAGTAAGAGCAAATATCTCATTTATTTATGTTCAACTAAAAATTGTTTAAAAGTGTCATTTCTCTGCACTTTATGTTTCATATTTTGATAGGTATTTCATATCTACTGAAGGTATGCAAGTATTAAAAATATGCCTACAAATGCTGCTTATCAAATGAACAGCATAGATATGGACAGCATAGATAGATGACACTTCGGGTTATTTTTTAGGCTAGTTGGGATTTCTCTAGATAACCCCCACAGTATTAAAATTTCTACTTAACTTAGAGAAGCTTTAGGATAATTTGATGCCATCATTGGGCAACAATAGTGTAAGAGACAGCACATCACTCCCAGAGGACCTGTATGGCTGTGGCTGTCAAGCAGTCTTTTTCCCCCTCAGTACTGTATGAGGTAACAGCAACTAAAGTTTATGCACATGAAAGGGACAGCCTAACCCAAGATGCACTGTTGGTATGTTTTCAGGAAAACTAGAACTCGATAGATAAAAATGTGAAATCTCACCAAAACTGCTTTAAAGAATCTAAGATCCCAACAGAACAGATCACAGAAAGGATCTGGAGTTGAAAAGGAACTTTCCCTAGGACACTAGGGACTTTTTCCCGTTGTTAGGGCTGGATTGATTGTAATGTGTTTGAAAGGAACAAAAACAATTCTTTAGAAGAGGATGACTGCTAAGTGTCCAAAGAGTAAATATTATTGCATAATTACTGGTCCAGTCTTACAGAAAAGTTTGAGGGGAAAAAAAAATGGAAACCATGCTGTTTGCTCTGACAGATTAACAAATAAAGGCTTTTGGAAGGCATACAAGCCAAAATATACGCTACACAGCCAAAACCACTGAAAGTAATCTCATCAAAAACAGTAGTTCAGGAAATTCTTCAAATACTCAGTTTTTGAAATTGAGGCTAGAAGTAAGCATCAGACTTGCTACATTGCTTTCAGACTGACACAGCTCCAGAATCTCACTGTGATGAGGTAGCTGTTTTTTAGAAAGGTGAAAGGACACAGCCACTGATAACTCTGAAATCATGTAGCTACAGGGAAATGTCTTCCCAATCTTCTTTGAGGCATGAAGGTTTATACACTTCTAACCCCGATGTAACTCCTAAGAGTTTGCTTTCAATGGATTTTAAAGGCTTGTAGACCCTTGGCCTTAAAGATATCTTGTAGCAAGGAGTTCCACAAGAAAATATTTCCAGAATATAATTAGCCCCCTTCTCACTTAAATGACTGTCTCTGTCCATGGTCAGTACAGGAAAAGGACCAAATCACAGCTTATTTAAGGTTTCAGCACAATAGGTAATCAGAAAGGCCTTCATGCAGCCTAAAGAAATCAAGCATATGATTCAATGAAGTCTAGCAGAATTAGCAATGAGACCTAGAATTTATTATGGAACATAGGTACTTTTTAGTGCTAACTGAATTTGATATTCATAATACGAGTTATTACTTACATTTGGTGATTAGTAAATTAGCGATAAATTGGCATGATTGCAAAAGTATTCCATTCATTTATAATTCACCCAAATGAATTTAAAAACATTTCAGAAGTGCTTCTGATGAGAGTAAATAAATGGATGTAATGACAATCAGAGGGTTAACTAAGGTCAACGCAGCATTTCTTTTATTAGCCTACATCATATGGAACAAGCATAACATAAGCTGAAGCCGTTCTTCCTTACATTTTTTCATCAACAGTTCAGAAGCTTCCCGCTCTGTAACAAAAGCTGCTGGCCTGGAATACAATGTGATTTGCTTGTGATAGAGATCCTACTGTCTAATGAAATGGTGAAACAACCTACCAGATTAAAGGAAAAAAAAATGCAAACAATAGAAACAATAGTAATGCCAAGCTATTAAAAAAGAAGGCAAATTAAAAAAAAAAGAAAAAAGGAATTGAACACTCAATTTGACTAACAGTCTCTATTCTTCTGCATTTTCATACAAGTACATAGGAAGGTAATAAATTCCATTATAGAGATTTGTGGAGAAGGAGTTTTTAAAAGGTTGAAATAAAGGAGATTTAATGCCAAATTTTAAAAGATCTGTAAGTCGTAGTGGGAATTTGCAGAACGTTTTCTGATAAATCCAACGGTATTTAAGAAGCTGAGGTCCAAATCCAGCATGCATTTGAAAGACAGCTCACATACTAAAAGATAAGCATCTACCACATACTTTGACACATTGGGATCTGTAATTCCACTAGTTAAGCACCAGTAGCTGAGGAAACTGCTGATATGGAACTCTCCTGATAGAAGTGCTACAGCTGCTACCAGATGCTAGATGTGGCTATCATTTACCTTGCTGTAAAATAATGAGATTTAATAAACAAAGTCTATTTATCAAGACATCAGGCAGGAGAGTGAGATATAAAAATGGAAGACAGAAAAAGACCTCGTGGAGATGAGATGTTACTATATGTTGAAAGTTACTCTTTCAAATTTGACCATTTTCTTAAAGAGNTTTTTTTATTTTCACCAATCTAATCCACTCAATATCCTTCTCCCTGACACTAAGTGCCCTAATCTTGCTGCATTCTTTCCTTCTTAGCCCATTTCTATCTTTGATGCTTGCAAGCACAGCTTTTGCTTTTTCTTTTTTTTTTTTTTTTTTTTTTAATAAAATGTAAAACTTTTCAGACTATCAGTCAAGGAAATCCAATAGCGAAAACACAACATGAAGGAGAAGGAGAACATACATCACTCAAACGTCTCTCCCTTATCAGCACAGGTAGGCAGAGCTGCTCTTGTCCACTGAGGACAGCAGGCTGATGACAAACTGATGAAAGATAATATACCTGCTTATTTGTTTATTTTTCCTTATGAAGTAAAAAAAACCTTTACCAATGCCAGAAGACACAAGTTTTGTTATGACTTCCTAAGTACTAGGAGTCCTGAGAGGACTTGGTGCTGTCAAACACCAAAAATCTTCACTAGATTGAGGCGTGAAAGCCAAACCCTCTGCAAGAAGCCCGGTGTTAAGCTTCAAGCAACTCAGTAGCTCTGAGAATTCCTAGCAGAAACAATTCAGATCTTCTGATACAAGTGATCCACCAATGGGAGAAAAATAATCTCAGACATCTTGAGTACTGGGCTACATTCTCACTTGCAATACATCAGATCAATTTGATAGTTTAAAGTTTTCAGTGCATATATGCAGTAGCTCTAATGAGGCGTTTAAGTAAAGATGATCCAGGTCCATTAGAAAACAGCCAACAGAGTCAATTCAGACTGGTACTACTGAGACTGAATCTTGAAACAGTCTCAATGGTCTTTATCAAACTCTCTATGAACAACAGAAACAGATTTTAAAGGAAAGCAAACTCTCTTTGGATAGCACATCAACCCAAACCAAATTGTTGTATCTATGGATACCAGATGGAATAAAAATGAATTTGGGTCAGTTCTCCCCACTGTGTGCATTTCAAGTAAAATTATTTTTTAGTTTGCATTATATTACATTACAAATTTGAGATTTAAACCACTGAGCCTAAATATTAAAAAGAAGCAGCAGCTGATACATAATTTTTTACTAATAAATCACCTAAAGTCTGCTGCTAAAAAATGCAAGCCCCCAAATCTAAATAACATTACCTTTCCTCCTTCTGTAGATACCCTCTTGGAAGAAAACTGACATGGTTATCTCCTGGAGTGTTAGAATTAATCATGCTAATGAGAAAAGAACCTAATGACCAATTTGGGTGAAAAGCATTATACAAGGAAAATGGCTGGAAAAGTTCAGGCACCGCAGATATCAATCCAATGTAAGAAGATAAGAAAGTCTGGAGTTCAGGAAAACAGCTGAGAAAACATAATTCTTTGTTAAGATATCTTCTGCACAGTGTGTATGCTGCCTAATACCGGCAAAGTACTTTACATAATCTGCATTTGCAAACAGTGCAGGGAAACTTGCAGGTTACACACAAACCATTTGCATCACGTCCCTTCTGACTGCAATTATTCCGCTCGTTCTTTCTTTCTGCCACCTGTAGGTGGCCACCATAAGCTACACTTATCAAATATCTCATTAGTAGGGTTTTCAATACTGTCATATCCAGATAATTAGCAATTTATTTAAATAACCAATTTCTGTGGAAATAATTGCCATGGAATGCCCTGAACCTACTTTTTATAAACTATAATAAAAGTGTTAAGATAATCCCTGACATTTGCAAATGCCATTAGTTCACCTTTCCTTTTGATAGTGCTATGGCATTATGTTTAAACAATTACCTGATAACGCGGCAGTTTAATGAAACAGTGTAGCAGACACATCCTTCAAAATGACCATAGAGTGCATTTATATGCAGAAGAAAACCCAATGAACAGACGTGTTTGGAGAGAAAGACTATCCATAGTTGTTACGAGGTCTGCAAATGGGACACACAATATTTAGTGCACTGAAAAATACAGGAAGTTCCCAGAAAGCAAGAGCAGGATGGACCTTGCCACAGCTTAAATAATGCACAGCCCAACACTTCTCAAGATCCAGAGATGACTCTTCTCACTCCTCCCTATCTATTTCCCTGCCTGGTCAGTCCTTCAGTCCATTATTATACATTAATAGCCATTTGCCAAAATCCCTAACAATAGTGTACTATTTACTCAGGCTCCGGCTATTTCCAACCAAAAATTTTAGTTATTCATGTACCATTGGAGAATTTGAGGGAATAGACCTTCTATGGAATATCTCTACATCAGACAGCCTACACCTTCAAACCAGTGGCTACCAGTGTTTCATGTTATCCAAAAGTTCTGGTGGGCAATGCACCAACTCAATGGCAAAGGTTCTGCTGACTACAGAGAAGTCAGGATTTTGTCATAAGACTTTAGAATAAAGTTAATGATTATGCAGATTTGAAACAACTTCTACCTAACTCTGCTATATCAGGCTCATGAAACCAAATTACCTGACAGGATTTTTGTCAGCATATTGTGACTATCTTAGCACACTGATAGTGTGTCAATAGCTGTTCTGGTAACTATTGACCCTTCCTCTTCATTTCAAACCTTATATCAGATATGATTCTGTTTCTGATACATACAGAATTGAACCCAACCTCTGAGAAGAAAGAAGAGGCCATAATTTTGCTTTATATTTCCTTTAAAAAAAAGTGTACTCAAATAGAAAAAAAAAAAGCTTGAACTTCCATAATCACAGAAAAATCAGTGCCCTTTTTAGGATTTAATTTTACCATTTTTGAATTAATACAAATGATTTTTTATGCTATTTCAGCTAAAAAGTAATAAAATCACCAGAGTTCTCATTCAATAAATGTTTAGTACTCATCAGAGAATTCTCTCAATTAAAAAAGGCTAGAATCAGAGAAAGAGAGAGGGAAAATTTAAATTTTTCTTATCTGTAAATATTATTTATCCATGGAGACCTGGAGGAATTTTCACTCATATCAAACTTCAGTAGAAAAAACCAAGAGGACAGATACAAATTGTTTTGTGAATGCTTCAAGAAATAGTTAAACATTTCCTAACAAAGTCATTCTCTCACTGAAAACTACAGATTCACTAAAAGTCGATACTGCTGGTTGTCAGCATGAAACCTAGCAAAGTATTTTCTGTTGCAATTCATCTAAGGTTCATGATTTAATTTCACTCATGGTTTCTAGTTTGGTTTCACTTGGAGCCGGAAATTGTCCAACGGAAAGCTTTCCATGTTCTTTGGTTGGCTCAGGAAGCCCCTTCTTTGACTTGACTGCCTTGGTCCTGCTGCCCACCATGAGCTGGAGCCCAAGTCAGCAGCTCCAGTGTGGTGGGGCTGGTGCTGCTGCAGGAGGTCTGGCACCTTTTGCTCTGCAACCCTGTCCTGGCCATGAGAAACCTTGCCTGCTACCCAGAGAGTGCCAGTGTTAATCAATAGAACAAATAATGATACAACAGTTATGAAAAGGTAATAAAATAGTGCTAATAGTCAGGGTAAGCTCACGACATAATACAAGGAAAAAGACACGTGAATAGGACCAGCATAAGAGTCAACAAACAGCCCATTTAGAAAATACTGCCCAGTTACCAGACAAGATCACTGCAGCCACCACAAAGGGACAAATGAGTTCCTGCCAAACTCTTCCCCTCAAAAGATGTGAGTAGTTCACTTTATCATGGGGTAGGTCTTGCTGCCCTTTCACTCCAATGCAGAGACTGACATTTAACCTGAAGTGTGGTAGAAATGGTTCTGGCTATTTACAGATTTGTTCAAAGGCAGCCTCGCCTCTGTCAGACTCAGCAGTGCTACCTTTGTTTGAGCTGGTTATAACCTTCGTAACAACTACCATGGTCAACATGACCCTGGAACCAGGACGTGTGTGTATGCCCACACATCTGTGCCAGGGCTTTAGCACATACATAACTCTAACTGCAAAAAGGCAATTTAGTAAAGTAAGGACACACCGGAAGAAACATGACTGCCTGCTGGGCAGGGAATTGAGGTTCCTACACTCTATTTAAAAAGCCAAAATTACTGAAAAATGCAGTACAACAACTTTACAGGTCATTTTCAAAACCTGACTCATACCTTGTACTATTTAATAACCACTAGCCTAAAAAGTCTATCACAGAAAGGAAAGCAGAACTTCAGAAACTACGGCAAACTAAAGAAACCAGGTCTAGATAACTAGAAAGCTCAGACAAAGTATTTCTTTCTTGCTTTACATAACTCAAGTTAATCATTGTCCTATTTTGGGGTTTATCTATTTTACTGTCTATCCCTCTGTTTCATCTGTCTCATCCAGTTGCTGTTACCTAGTAATAAAGAATTTATGTACCAACATATTTAGATCTATTTATAGATACATAGATATATTGAAATACATCACAACACAAATTTTTGTGAAACAAAAGACTCAAAAATTTGAGTAGAAAACACTGTATTTGCCTGTGCATTAGTGTCTACACACACATCTACCATATTATTATTATTACATATCCATATAATCTGTGTGAGTATATATATACACGCACACTCAGTAGATGTATTTCCATATTCACATATACATAAAACAGTGGATGACACGTCCCCTGATAAAACCTGTTATTTCAACACTTCAAGTGAAAAGTGTTAAAATAAATGGCTCATCACATACAATGTGTTAAAATAAATGTTTATTTCAACACTATGTGTATCATAGCCATTTATTTCAACACTTCGCATTTCTCAAGACTCACACAACCAAGAGTAGGAGAACTGATAGCTATACCTAAGGTAGCTGAAGCACACAGCCCTACTCTGCTTGCCATAGGATGAGTAGGAAGTTACTTGACACGTTTTTTCCTCCCAGCAATAAATGGAAACTACCTACCTTGAATGTTTGTGGGGATCTGCATGTATCTGTAAGCTGGTGGGCTATGTCATCATTTGGAAAGAAGGGCCATACCGGAGTCTTCTGAGATATTTGGGAAGGAGGCTGCTGCTACCAGGGTATGGTTGGGAAAAGAAACAAAGCATGGGGGCTTTGGAGAATTTCACTTTTCTGTTTCTGACTCTGTCACAAAAGCATCTGGGCAGACAAAGATTTATGTGACCAAGAGCAAAACCTGGAGCTGTTCATACTGAGGGCTGGATGCGATGTGAGTTTTGCAGGACCAGTTATAATCTGGTGATCAAATTATGAGTTAGAGAACATCTGGGCTCGCACTCTACCTGCAGAAAACAGTTTATTGGGAGGATTCTTCAGCTCAAGACTTGCCTTATTGCACCTTCTTGTTGGTGCATTTAGATTAGTGTCAGCAGCTGAACTCGCTGCTACAAGCTGAGCTCAGACATTACATTATAGGCCACTGTTGGCTAGCATCAGTTTCTTTCTCTACTTTATTTTGGGAGGAAAGCACAAGAAGCTCCCATTTTCTGGTAGCTCCCACTGGAGCCAGAGGGCACCATGCCTTTTAGATCTGTCTCTAAGGGACAGAAGCAGAACAAAGATGAAGAAATTTAAATAATGCACAAAATATGCACAAAACCTCCACAAACCTTGAGTTCTCTCTGAGCAATATTTACCACTAACTTGCCTGTAATGTTTTCTTACAGCTTTCCTCCTTTGAAAGACTTTAAAAGCATGATTAGAGATTGTCTAGACCCTAGCAAGACAGTGTGGCCTTCAGAAGATAAACACTTGGAGGGACATTCTCTTTTCTTTTTCTTGTACTTTTTCTCTGAAATTGCAGATCTGTTGGCCGGAATGGACATAGCACAAACCCACAAAACAAACTAATGAAAGGTCAGTGAAGACTTTGCAACCAGCATGCCCTATCAGAAGACTGCTTTGCACCCAGACAATGAAAAATTGAGACCACAGTTTCACCAGCTCACTGCCTCGAGCCAAGCCATTTCACAGTGCTAGCTGCCTATATTCAAACATGTCTCTTCCAGTAAAATTATTTTCCCCCCAAGTCACTTTTGTCAGACAAAACACTGCAACCATTTTGTAGTAGAATAGTCTACAAAGCAATTAAAGTTTTTCAGAAAAAGCCACAATGTTTTCAGCTTTTCACTTTCTTCAGATGTGATTAGTTCCAGAAAGAGCAGGTATCATCACTCCTTTGTAGGCACTGTAGGTTATAAGATTGGTCCTCAGAAGTTGGCAACACATAATAAAAGTGCTTTATTCACAAACATCAATCAGTTTCAAGAATGGCAGTTGCTCACAGAATGGAAATATTCGGCTAATAACTACTGTAGACATTAAAACGCTGTATGACAGATATGTAGTGGTCATTACACAAGAACACTTTCTTATAATTACGGTTTCATAACTAGATACGTAAGTTTCTAAATATTCAGTTCCTTACACTTGTATTTTTTTTTTTAGGGCAGATATTAAAAAAAGGCTCTTCCCCAGTGGGTGCATGGGCTCTGGAACAGCTCCCCAGGACAGCGGTCACAGCACCAGCCTGACAGAGGTCAAGAAGCATTTGGAAAATACCCCATGGCACATAGTGTGACTCCTGGTGCTCTGCAGGGCTATGAGCTGGACTCGATGATCCTTGGGGGTTCCTTCCAACTCAGCATATTCTGTGATATTTTTTTAAATGAAATTTACAGGACAACCCTTAGTTTTCCATGAATGAAAAAGATTCCCTCTATAACAGAGGGGATACCTTGGATTTAGCTGAGGCCTTAGATGTGCATGGATGACAATTTTAAATTTTGTTTTCTTTGCCTTCTTTTTTATAACCTTCACAATTATAGGAAATTTCATGCCATTTCTTTAGCTGAGAACATACTGAAAGCTGAAGAGTCAGTACTGTAATGGAAAGCAAAATAATTGCTTGTCCATGCTGTGTAAACTATTTGTGGAATAAAGGAAGCTCAAACCCTAGTTGTAGAGGCCTTTACTAGCTCTGGATATATTACTGAGGGTTGGTAATTAAAATATGGTTATATCAGTCCTGCTTGCGACCAGTCACACAACTCAGTGCTGATTTCAAGAAGAAATTATACCCATATCATAACTCTGCTTTCTGCATTAATAAAAAATAACAGCATTAATAGGCCTAAATATTCATTTGTTTGATGTATTCAGAGCAATAGAAGGGGGTGCAAGGGAATTTAGTGTATTGCTCTGTCAGATCACTTTAATTATCCAATGAGGGTAGCTCAGAGGGTGAGTAAAGGACTTAATTGATGTACTTACTCATCCCCTCAGCTTCCAGCGAAGAAAAATGGTAGCAACACGACTCCTAAACTGCATTTGTTGGTCTTTAGTGATCAAAGCAAAGGCCAATTAACAGAAAGCCAGGGCCCACAAAGCATTTGTTGATTTTAAAATACTGATCAGAACACACACTGCTACTGCTAAATACACACCAGCAGTTATCTGGCACTGTGTAAGTGTATCCTTCTAGAAGAGGATGTCCAAATGCTGTACAAAAGTATATTATTTTTATCTTCCAGAATAAAAAGACTGCAAGACTGCAAGACTGTGTGTAGAGAGAGCAATTCCACCTGAGCAGAAGAGGCAGCAGTTGGCCCTCCTGGTCACAAATCCCTCATCCCTTGTCTCAGAATGCCGTCTTACCCTTTTCTCCAAAACTGTTGGTAATTTAAAAGATAACTTTTTAGAAGTATGCTTTGTAAATCAACACAAGCAGTCTCCTCTCAGAAGTATATTACACACTAACATGCCAAGCACCTTATTCTGTGTGTTTTCATGGATGAAGTATTATGCCCATTCACACCACAGCCTCAAGCATGGAAACGACAGGGATTCGCACACGCATACAGGACTGTAGTTGACTTTTGCTGACACTCATAAAGGAATTATCTTCTCCTTCCTTCCTGTTTTTCTCTAACCGAAAAGAAAACATATCTGATTCACTTTATGGGCAGTATCTTTGGACAAAACTATGTTGCTTCTGTGTTTTCTTGGTCATGCAGAATTCTTAGGAATTCTGAAGGTTATTTTAGGCAGCCAATGTACATACCAAAATGAAGATATCCCACTTGCATGAGCTATCGCTGACATAATACTGCGTACGGAAAACTCAAAGAGGAAGACTCACAAAAGCATAAATGTTCTGTGTGAAACTCTAACACATCTGTTCAGCACTGGAAAGGCTGCATTTAAGTCCAAAGCACTAGAAAGCCAAGACAAGTGCATTTTTGGAATCAAAACAAATGATGGTAATTTAAGAAAATACTATGAAGCACACAAAGGCTGTACAATGCCATATGTTGCACAATGCATCTGGTAATCAATTTAATGTATGTGCCAAGTTTACTAGAAGCCCAAATTGGCTTAAGTTCTTTACTCAGAAATTCAAAAAGTAAACTAAAACCATTACAAACATGGAGCTCTTAAAATTAGAAAAAAAGTGGATTTTTCTTTTTACCTACAGAACACACAAAAAATTAATCTCCTAAATTACCTCCCATAATGAATACATGTCCGAACTTCACTTTTGATCAATAGCTTTCATAGACCCACAGTGTAAGGACACGGTTTGTTCTACAGTTTAAAAGATAAATGTGATTTTAAAATTATTTTATGCTCAATGTTTACTTCTTGCTTGTAGGTTTGAAATCATGTAGGTTTTATGCTGTCATTTGTGATTCTGTACACAATACAGTACTGAAGATGTCATCAAACACAGATGTATAACCAACCTTGCAAGTACCAAGGTCCTAAATCAAATCTGAATCCACAGTTACAGTTTTAAAAATACAGCAGAAATCTCTAATTCAAGAGGACAGTATCACCTATAAAGCCAAAATAAATTGTGTAGGATAATAGTTTCCAGACTTGGGTTACAGTGTCAATGCAGAGTCTTGAGCTGTGCTAACTCACCAAGCTTGATCTTGCTTGCCAGAGCATGCTTGTCAATATTTAGCTCTCAGGGAGCATGTCATGAATCTTTACAAAAACTAGCATAAATACAAAATACTATAGCAGCTGCTGTGATCCTTTTTCTAACACTGAGATTAAATTGCTGAAATTTGTTTTGAGCTTTTTAAACCAGAAGATGTGTGCCATATACCTACTGTAACAAGAATGTGAGAAACAGCATTAAGGGATTTTAATGCTGTTATTAGGGCTTTTAAAATACATAAAAACACCAGATGCTTACATTAACTGATTGGAAGATATTTTAATGCCAAGCTTAAAAATATCACTTTCTCCTGTAGCATCAGATTAGAAAACGGACTGGGATAAAATAACATACACCTGCATTTTCAGAAAGAGAAATCTAAGCTGCACCAGTAAACCCTGCATCATTTACTTGCCCAACCACTGGGATTTTACCACAAAATGTAGGTGCACGCTGCCTTAGGCATTTGACAGCAGTACATATACTAATATGCAAGGAATATACTAACCTCAAATTTCTGATCAGTGGAGCGAGAAAGGAATCCACCTCTGAGAATGCCTGACGCCTTACAGGGATGAGGGGAAAGCCTAGGAGTCTCCCAGTGAAGGGCCTGATGCTGCAGGATAACCCTCAGCTGTACGTGGCCAGCACCTCTGCTTCCACCTGCGGTGCTCTCCGACCTTGGCCTCTCCGGGCCAGCCCCAGAGGACTCTCAGACACGGACACATCGTGGCAGTGGCACAGCTCAGGGAGGCCATGCAGGTAGCACAGGCACAAGAGAGCACCACTGCTGCCTGCCTTCTCTGCTAACCCTTGGCTCAGTGCATCTCATTTTTGAGAAACAGAAAGAAGTAGCGAAGGACAGTGGAGGCAGCCCTGGAAAAGCCCAAGTTTGGAAAAGAGACTAAGAGTGACCTTTTTTTATTAGGACCCTTTTACACTATCTGACTCCGACAGCTGGGGATGTCCTCAGAGCTGTAAAATATTAAGCCTGAAAGAAAAGAAAAATAAACACATCAGAAAGAAATCTGTGTGCCAGCCCCGCACAGAAGAGAACTCCAAACTAAAACTCCCCACAACAAGCTGGAGCAAGACTTCCCTGGCAAGGTTTACCTCCTTTCTGGACACCTGTGGAGAACCGATCATCTAGAGTGTTTTTATAAACAAAGATGCAAACAACTTCTCTGTTCTGCCAATAAAATAGAATGTACCACATACTAGACCTTTTCCTAATATTTCTTGAGAAAGTAAGGTGCCACCAGATCTTCCTTGGAAGTCTGAATTCTTCAAATCCTATCTTCAGTAAGTTCTGAAGACACCTCTCCTCATATATAAAAAAGAACAGATTCTTATGAGTATTGTTTGGCAATACCTTCTCTGCAAGTGTACAAAATTTATCAGTGCCTAGAATAAGATTTCTCGGAGTACTCACTATTGAAAGCTAAGGAGCTCTTGAGTGGGCATATATCCAAAACCCGGTGAAAACACTGCCAATTCTGGGGTACTCAAACAGGTGAGCAGCTGCAATGGCCCTAGCAGCATAAGCAGAGCAACAGCTGACAGGAGTAAGATAAGCTCGGCCCAGCCAAAATATGGACTGGAGTAACCATACATTCTTTTGGAAACCAACAGGTCACTCAATAGGGTCATGAAACATTTGTGAATGGACTGTTACATACTGTAACAGTCAGCTATGTCTTCTCTGACATGCCTGCTTGCAAAAACCACACAGCTTTCTCCTCATTTTGAGCAGCCTGTAACAAGGTTCTTCGCAGCATCAACCTTACTTTGGTGCTGAGTCAGATGTGGTACCACACACTCTACAGACAGACCTCATCCCATTAAAAACACCCTCTCTGTGTATCTGCAATGAATTTCTCATTCTGAAACAGTGGGACACCGTGCTCAACAGTTCTCCCTCGGCTCTCACTTAACCCAAATAACAGTGGCTCAATCCCTGACTATGAGCATCTTCTGGGATTCAAACGGAACTTAGGGAAGATGGTTACATGGTGCATGCTAATAGGAAAGACAATTTCAATTACCCAGAAATGCAGAAACTGCAAATTGATCATAAACTGGAAAACTGAATTCCTACAGCAGGTTCCTTAAAAGATTTTATAGGATATGTTTGTACATCCTATGTGTGAACAGGACGTTTATACAGCTCATTGTATACAGTGAGGTGCTTGCAAGAAAAGACACATCAAAATGCAGATTCCCTAGCTGACTACTATATAATAGATGCATTATTTTGAAAGGTTAAAAAATGTTCTGATGGTTGTGAAATACATTTATAAATGCTTCTGGCGATCATTCACTAGGGATGAAGTGATGCCCAGTGAAATACAAACCCAGGATCTACCCAGTTAAACAAATCTGCTCTATTTTGTCTCTTGTATTTTATGTGTGAAGTTGCCATTAGGATTTATTCCTTATTCAAGCAGCATACTAAAAAATACAGAATGTTAGCAGGATTTAGGTGAATAAAGATGTATTCCCTGGTGAGTTCATAATAAATCATAGCTAACCAGTAGTTGAACTTTTCAAGGCTACATAGATCCAGGACAGCAGCACTAATGAGGTAAGTACGTCCATCTGGTGCTGATTGGTGTGAACCAATGCCTTGGGTTTAACCTTGTTCCAAGTTCCATAATTTTTTTTTTTTTTTTAACAAATCTCTGTATCTGATTGTCAAAATATCCTGCAACAGGATTATTCACAGCAAGCACACCTCCATGTAACTGTGAAACCTTCTCTTCAAGACACTTTGTGACCCATTTCTAAAACACATCAATCAAGCACTTTGTAGGTGGTGGGAATGGTGAGAGCCTCAACATCCTCAGAGATGCATGAGCTGTTGAAGCTACTGAGGCTACTGATGCAGAGGGAGGACCTCACACTCAATAGAGAAGTTGGGGTGTTTTGTCAGCAGTGGTAGGATCCCCATAGTGATGGGAGAATACAGTAGTCAGTCAGTCTATTCTGCAAGCACAGCCATCCCACAGAGAGAAGAAAGAACAGGAAGAAGTTCCAGGCTAGTAATTGTTAAATGAGAAGTCATTTTTCTAATTATTTGTTAGCTCCTATTTTGATCTGTAAATGTGATACAATTTTTTTTACATAAATGCAAAAATGTGTTTATTCTTCACATGAGAATATGCCCTCCACATAATAAAGATGGGCTCCCGAGACAATATATGCCACTTGGCGACTAGAGCAAATCAATATGCAAAGTAATACTGAAAAAAATGAACATGCTTCAGACACACCAGGTTAAACTCAGGGGTTTTAACTTCTACTGATACAATTGCTACTTGGAATTGTTTATGATTCTTGGTTTGGTTTTGGGGTTTTTATTGGGGGGAGAGATTATAATTAGAGCTTCTGCTCTGAGTGACAGGAACAGTTTATATTTTCCACAGAAGGCACTTGTCTCATTGCTCACTCTTAAGTACCACCTGTACCACAAACCCTGCTGTCGATTCGGGTACGGAATAACAGGTCAGCAGGAAAGATAATTATAGGCCCCATACAATCAACAAGAGGGAGCTTGTAACATTAACAGGAAATCACATCAATTGGGACCCCATTTCCTTTGTCAGGTCTTTCCTCTGCCTTCTACACTGAAGCTCCCTAAAGTTTCATAACAAGTATACAGGTTTTAAATTCATCATATACATACACTGCAACAAAGTTTTGTAGACCTTTGTTGAAGCCTACTTGAACACTACCATCTGGAACCATCTTCTTTGTGCTTCAGTCGATGACCACACGCTTGTGTGGTCCACTTGTTCTGGAATGACTGAATGTACACATGCATCACCTGCACACTGAGAGAGGAAAGCCTGGCCCAACTCTAACTTAGTTAGAGCAGACCAGAGCAAGGTCAGCAGCCAGAGTGACCCTTCCAACCAGGCACTGGGACAGTACAGGGCACACCGTTCTCTCAGTTTAGACACACTTTTGTAGTCAGTAGTAGCCTTTCAGTGGTAGGAAAGGCTGGAGAGTTATACTCCATACTCTCTAGACCTCATTCAAGCATCATTTTGAAGTCAAAAGAAATTTTGACTTCATTGTGACTATCCGTGAAGAGAGGTGAGCAAGACTGAAACCTGCTGAGACTTAATGGCAAACAAGCCTAGCAGTAGACTTCAGCACAGTTTTTCTTGATTTTTTATTATTTTAATTAATGTCCACTAGAAAATTTTGATAGTATTTTCATTCCTGTGTTAGAATAAACTGAAAAGTACTTACATGCCAAGTACTTTTCAAATAAATTATTCATAAGAGACTGAAAGTAGTTAAATTACCTCTGAAATCAATTATAGCAATCTTCTTACAACAGAAATATTTCAGTTTTAAACACAATGATCTCCAAAAGACATGACACAAAAATACTCTGAGAGATTTTGTTTTTGGTGTGTCTTTGCTGAAAATTAGAAGAGGTGACCATAAGAGAAAGACACCTTTTCCCCAGACCTGATAGACATGGAAAGACAATCAACTGCTGCTGACAAAGTCACCACCACTGGGTTTGATTTTGCTGATATTACCAGAATGAAAAATTTTCTCTTCCTGAGTGACTCACACCTCCTTATCAGGTCATAGTTTACCTGCGGTACATTCACCTATATCCATTACTGTAACTGGGTTTAAATACAAGCCCCTGCTTTGCCAATCTGCTTTAAAACATTCTGACATCTCTTTTACTTTCTCTATTCATTTCCATTCTTTGTTAATCAGACTATGTCTTTAGGATGTTAACTATGAGAGCACTCATTACTTAATCATTTTAATCTATACCATTATATGAACAGATTTCCCATTTTATCTACCTGCACCCAGAACAAACCTTCCTGTTCTTTCTCCCGTGCCCTTTTACTGCAATCTATAGTACAGTGATTTTCTCTTATTTTTTTCATATTATGTCTGAGAAGAATTTATGATTTTATCTGAATTGCTTTCTGACACATGCTTTTGGTTGCCATGAGTAAGACTCCATAGCTGAACAGTTATCTTTTTATTAAAAACTCCAATCAACTGTGAAATGAATTATTTCAACTGTACATATTCTATATGAGCTCTGATATAAACAGTAAATCCAGAGTGTTCAACAGCAGCAGTTTAGAGATTAACCTAATTACAGGCTATTAAACCAGAAGAATGTAGCCAATTGCATTTCTAGCAGCCTGCACAGAACAGCAACAGTTAATGATGATTTGATGGTTTTCTAGGACTTTGGAACAAATACTTGGCTTTTCATCTGAGAGCAATGCTGGACATTCCTGTCTGATGCTTGGGGGATTCAGCCAACTAACAGATACATTTGGTGAAGAATCTCATTCTAGTCATGCCCTCCCTTCCTAATTTCCCTTTTCACTGTTTTGTCGTCTTTGCCTGTTCCTCAGGGAACCGAGTGATTGATAGCCTAATCCAATGACTGTATTACAGCTGCCTCAACTTGGACTCTTTTCCTTATCATTAGCAGTTAGCCTATGGTTAAATTCACAGCTCACTGCTTGGTACAGCCCCTGAGATTTAAGGGTCTGGCCTTTAGAAAATATTTAACATAAAATTGAAATCTTGACATACTGAGAATTCAGTTCTCTGCAAGGCTTCTTTAATTAATCCAATGTACTGTACCATTGTACTATATGAGGCTCTGACATGGTGAACTGTTACTGAAGCTCACAGAGANAATGAAATTGGCTGGAAAATATTAAAAATGGAAAAAAATTGCTTAGTTCTCTGACCTTATCTAGAGAATAATACTTATTTTTAAATAGCTATAGGAAGGATGTAGACCTTGATCTATGCTGCAAACCTTTGCCCTACTTCCAGTCAGTCGATGAGCTGCAAGCCTCTATGAAAATGGCAGCTGAGTCCCAGATGAAAAATTATGCATCTCATAAACTGCTATTCTGCTGAAATGTCAAGCTATGGCAGGGCTGTACCTCAAACTCAGCACTTGGCATTTTCCTTCTGTCTGCTTTGTTGCCATGAAGCAAACATGAACAGTGAGGATTTGTGTAGGGCAGGTAGCAGGCGAGCTCCCTGTCAAAAATCTATTATTAGGGCTCTGATCTCTCCCGCATAGACCAGTGACGGCAGTACACTAATAGAAATCAGACTGCTACAAGGACACGACAGAAAACAGAGGACTCTTTGTGAATCCTGACATAATATATGCAAATAAGGGCTTTTAATGGCTGAGCTACATTGAAAGGAATAATAAAACAAAATTAAAATTGTACTACGGCATATATTTGCTTTTCACCCCTTTCCACACTGTTTTATAAATATATGTTAATGTAAATAGTCTTTAACTCTTGGTAAATATTTATACTAAACAGGAGTGCCTATGCATACATACATTTTGTTTTGTTTCCAGTGATGGGCAGTTTTTAAATCATTTCTATTGACCAAAATCCACCCTGCACTGTCACTGACAGAATGAGTAAAGTGAATGCTCTTGGTTGGTTTTTTCACTTTTCTTT
>VYZR01031252.1:12908-24416 GCA_013400675.1 Oxylabes madagascariensis
AGCAGCTGTTAACTAGGTAGCTAAACCAAAAAGCTGAAATTATTTCTCTACATATCTGCTCTGACTTCTCCTTCATCACATTCTTTTTTCAACCTTATGAAAAAAGCAGATTCACAGTTATTAAACTACAGCATCACAAAGACCTTTGCACTATAAAATTTCTCTAGCTTATGTTCAATTCTAATTCAGAATTGCTCGAATTTAAAATCTTTACATTTTAGAAATGTTTAACGTATGTTTAGAATTCAAATGAGTCTTCTAGAGTTCTAATTAGGGAGCTTGTGTGTGCCATTAGGAGTGCAATACTATCAGCAAGTGTAAGTTGGCCTGCATAAAACATAAGCATTGCATTGATGTTTCTGTGAGGTAGTGTCGACCTCATTAGATGGAAAAGTTGCAGCTCTTGACTGTTCTTTGATTGGTCTCTGGCTTTACTTCCAATTTGCATGCTTCATCTGCTCTGTAAAAATTTATTGGATGCTAATTTTTCCAACAAGCATAGCCTGATTTAAACTTCATATATAGTGTTATCTTTGACAAATTTGATCAACTCCATCTCCAAGAGCTANCTCTTGTACTGGGGAGCCTGGCACTGGACACAGCACTTCAACTGTGCCCTTACTGCTGCTAAGCAGAGGAAAAAGATCACCTCCCTTGAGCTGCTGGCAGCACAGTTCCTAGTACAGCTCAGATTGCTGCTGTCTGCATTTGCCACAAGCAGAAACAATAGCATGTGAGTACATGCAGAAAGCCAAGCAAAAGGCTGTCTTTTAAGACAACTCATTTTGTCTATGAGCAAGGAATTTAAGCTGTTTTCCAAAGAACTATTTGAAAGGAAGAGAATTGCTATGTTTTCATAATGAAGTTTAAACTATACCTTGTACATACAGTCAAATACCAGGAAATAAGGTTAATGTCTACGTATCACTGGTATTTCTTTCATCTCCCCAAAAAGCTCTAAGGAAACATTTAGACTGTTAAAATGAAAGTTAAATGCATTTCCCAAGATAAAATGGGAGTACTATGTAACCTTCTTGACAAGATTAGAGACTGAAGATGGGGAAGATTTATTATATCCCATCTTGCAGCTTTGTAAAATGCAGAGTTCTGATGCATGGTCACTCTTTTTTTTTCTCTCCCTCCTAGTTTTAGGCAGGGTTTGAAAACTCTTGGCGTTCTAGAGAAAATGCAAATGCGCCCAGATGTGTTCTCTAGCATATTGTGCCACAAACCCGAAAGACTTTCAGCGGAAACTCTTTGTGATCTTTTTACAATCCATTCCCCATCAGATGTAAATAAAGTTGAAGGTGCTGATTTTTGGATGGGCTATTTGCAAGATGTGGAGAGTAAGTAATTTTTCTTTTTTTGTTAATTAAAAAATCCTTCCCTTAACCATCCAGGTTATTTAGTTGTTGGTATACATACAGAATTTGATTTTTAGAGTTCAGTGGTGTAAATAAATTAAGGTTTTGTAGTCACTGTCAGTTCCTAATTGTTCTTTCTTCCCCCTCTTTCTTACGTATTAGAATTTCTGAAACTTGCCCAAAATTTTAGAGGGGTAAATATCTGAAAGATTGGCTCTAGGATTCCTGTGAATTAAAAAATAAAAATCCAACACACAACCTAAATGATACAGAAAATTCCTTTATTAAATAGATTGTCTGAAGTCTTGAAGACCACTATTTTATATCTTTTTCTTACGGATGAGATTTTTATATTCACTTAAAATTTTTCAGTACTAACTGAAGTGGGTTTTTCTTGCTAAACTTTTTCTTAAGTAGCCATGTAACTGCATATTTATTCAGCATATTGATTTGATTTCATGTGAGGTTTTTTCCTCTTAGCACTTAACATGCAGGGTAATGGTTTATATGTAACAGACAATGATCAAATTTAATCCTATTTTTTTAGGTGGTGAGTCTGTAGTGACATTGGAGGATATTCTGCTCTTCGTAACAGGCTCCTGTTACGTACCATCCATTGGTTTTGATCCTGAACCTACTATTAAATTTTTGCATATAAGGTATCCCATTGGAAACAGACTTCTTAATTGCTTAGAGCTTCCTATAACAAAGACGTATCAGCAGTTCAAAAATATAATGGAGCTCACCATTAGAAACACACTAAGAGTTGAAAGGGAATAAATATTTTCGCTATTAAACTGAATGCTGAATCTTGAGTTTTCTGCAGGAACATCTGCTTTCAGTTTGCTACTGTATTTCTGGACTACATGCTTTTAGTACTTTCTGACCTTTCCCCCAAAAATTATGCTAAAAGTTGTAATGTTATGAGATGGAAAACAATTTTCAAATTAAAAAAAACTTCTGAATAATTTTTATTTTGAAGTTGACTTTAAGAACCCTCCATCTCTTGCAGAAGTAGTTTAAATGTCAGCTTTTGCTGCAGACAGGTATGAAATGATACCACAGTCTGTAACAGGTAAGTGTGTGGATTGTATCAAATACTTGGGTAACTTATTTTCAAAAACAAACCAGGTACATTTTGAAGATAATTGCTGTAGAGCATTGTCTTGCATAAAACTGTGATGCAATTCTTCAATTCCATGTATATTTTTTCAGTAATTGTTTTGTATTGATTCATTTACATTCTGATGGTTCATAGAAACCTAGGAAAGCTAAAATACTTGTAGTTTTGTGGTCATTGTGGCTAGTGCATTCAAGGTCTGGAGAAAACACAGGTAAAATAATACAGCGTAAGAACAAAATCTGGTTGAAATTGTGTCTCTGTTTTTAAACAAAATCTTGGACATTTGCACATTTCTGCATCCTACTGTCATTAATTTTTAATTACTCATAGAGCCAAAATAGTAAAAACCAGAAGGAAATCTTGAACATGCAACAATAACTGGTCTTTCAAAGTGAAATGTAGGAGTTAGACTTAATGTTGTTGAGTATGAAAGAATAAAAGTTTGTTGCTCATTAGAACATGTAAACTTGACTTTCATTAGAGTATTTTCATGCGACCATGCACTAAAGCTTGTTGAACTAAAGGCAGTCTACCATCAAGCTTGTTTGCCCTGACACTTTTCTAGCTTTTATTCTAAACTCTTCTAGTTCAGTCGTAGGAGCATTCTGAGCCCTGTATAAAATATATTTTAGTGCTGCAGTAATTTGTGAAAATGGCCGGGCCATTAAGCTGTAAAAGATAAGTAGTGAAATTCCTATACAGCAACACTTTATTGTTACTAATGCTAAAACTATGACATTTAAAAAAAAAACATTTAAATACATTCTTTTTAAATGTATGCTGCTCTCTGTTTTGAAATTATACTGTTTCCCTCTGTTAGTTTTGACCACCTGTACTATATGTCCTGAACATAAGTTGTGCTATAGTTGTAATATAGATACATATGTATCTGTATGTCTACATGTATGCACATTCTTCAAAAGACTGGAAAGTAATCATAGACTTTTTTATTAATATAGCTTGGTTTGAATTGAAAATATAAGCAGGATTGCTTTACATTTGAATTCCTTGGCAAAGAAGTATATCTGCAGTAATTATAAGTGGATAGGTGCTTCTGAAAATATAATAAAAAGTCTAAGGAAATCGTTGCAAGTCTTAAAACAGACATTTCTCATTACTAATGCCTAAAACAATCTAATCTCATCAGTTTTGTATTTTTAAATTGAAGAATACTAAGACAGGATTAGCAGTGGTTTTTGCTTGTTGGCCAAAAGCATATTCAAGTCTCCTTTAAAGTAAACATATGATCTCTTGGAGAATGTAATCTGATTTGTTTATATACTAAGCATTTTCTCAGTGTCTTCTCCAATAATATTCTATGTTTCTGATCTTTCCATAATTTTTGACTCTCATTCTGCCATTAAGTTCTTTGTATTCTCACCCTTCACAATGGTCTATTACCATTATAGGGAGAGTGGTTTGGCACAAATCCGTTCACATAATAAGGATTCATATTGTATGTTTGTATTTTTCAAATATAATGAGTTTCCTGCAGATACAATATTATACTTTAAAAATGAATGCAATATTTGTTTTTCTTGCCTAGTTGAAGATATATGTGTTCTCATGTGGAAGAATAACATTACAGAAATACAAATTTTATAAAAGTAGTAAGCAGTGTGAGTAATTTTAAAGGACAAGGACTTTTGGTACCTGCAGTGGCAAGAGAAATTGTTCAGAACCTGGAACTAAATAAACTGCATTTTAAAACGTTCAATGCAGAAAGAAATACTAAAATAACGTGAAAGTAAGGCTTCAAAACATACCTGGAATTACAAAAATAGAGTTCACACCTTTTATTGCTTATTAGTTTTGAACTCAGCAGTTGAATGGCTTTTATATAAAGGCAGAACTAACCTATATGCCAGGTGTAAAATATGTTGACTTTAAAACGATCTGCTATACAGTGCTATATCCGAACACTGAATTTGTAAAATCACATAGTATGCAATATTGCTTGAAAGGGTTTTTCTTGAACAGAATTTGTTCCCATTTTCTAATACTGATGTGTACCCATTCAGGATGAGTCATCTTTTCTGTTGGTTTGATCAACTCTATCTAGACACTCCAGTGTATTACTTCATATATTCAAGTTGTCCTGAATGCTGCTATGGAAAGGAATTTCCTCATTTTCAGCATTTATTTATATAGACCAGTCATAAATTTATATGAACTGTTCATTAGAATTCCATTGAATAAGCTAACTTCCAAGCACAGAATGCCCTCCCTTGTCTTGAAATTGTAAGGGCAATTTATATAGCTGTAAGGACTGTAGGTTTTTTATTGTTGTAGCAGATCACTGAAGTGCAATATTATTGGATAGTTTTTCATTTCACATAACATAACCTGAGGCACACCTGGAAATTAGGGAGGCTGCTTACTTTCAGTATTTCTGTAACACAGGGAGAAGAATTGTGTATGCATCAGTTGTGTATTAAATATATTCTTATACAAGCTGCATCTTTTATAAGATTTTGTCAGCGCCACGAAAGAACTACTGCAGTCCTTTTGTGTTTGGCCAAAGAACTTCATCCCACAGTTTCTGCATCAAACCCGTAGTTTCCATCTGGAATTAGCACATCAAATAAGCTATTTATTTTCTGGAGTGATAATTTTCTACTAAACAGTAATATATTACAGTAATATATTACTAAACAGTAATATATTAGTATTTGTGGGTTTGGTATGGTCTCCTTAAGAATGCACACGTAATAAAAAAAACACCATCAAGTATTTTAGCTCTATGATGGAAAAACCAAGAAATTTCTGTGACTTGCTTTTTTACCCATTCAGAGGATGCTTACCAGAAAAAGCTGTTAGCCTTTTTAACTGATTTAAGAGTGAAATATAGTTCAAAGGAGAAAAAAATTGTTCATACTAAAAGTCTAAACCATTGTGTGCTGCAGCTTTGATTATTTTCATTAAGATGTTAAGTCGTGGGATTTGAAAACTTGAGGATTTTGAGAGCATTAGTTAATAATTCACACTGACATTCTGCATATGTATTTTGAAAATAGTATCAAAAAATCTGATTTTAAATATAAAGAATTGCAACTTCGAAGCCTACAAAATATGGTTTTCAATTTTATCTTGAATCTGGTTTATATGGTAAAACATGTTTAAAGCTCAAACTTTTCTGTTTCTTACGTAAGGGAATGTCTGATTTGACAAAAGCAAAATTAAAATGCAAAAACTTTTGAAGTGTCAAACCAGTTGAATACAGAAAGCCATTTTCAAAATGTTAATATTTGAAAAAATCTACAATGTAACCCTCTGATTTTTGTGTTACATAAACAATTTTTTTTTTACAATTACGATGTTTTGAATATTATGCAACAAAATGTAATTTTGTAAAAATTTTTACCTCTAACTTGAACTGCAGGATCAGTGCCTGAACTGCAACGTTTTACATCAGTGTTGAAATAATCAGTAATTGTGGAGAGTACTGTGTATATATGTTCAAAGTGCAATAAAAGGTTAAATATGTACCTTCCGTGTTTTTATTTTGTTGATTTATGGATTTTAGCCCAAGAAGTGTTACCACTCTTTTCTGTAGTTTCATTTGTGTACCTATAGATTTATATAAAGGTGTTTATGGCATGTTTGTCCCGGTACCGGTGTATCCAAAGCTGAGCTGGGGCAGGGGCCCTCTTCCGCCTGTAGGATTGCTGTAAGGGCATGAAGGCAGGGAGCCTGTGGGCATCTGCGACCTGGGGCAAAGGAAAGCAAACTTGTAACTGAAGTCCATTGTGACAGCTCGCTAAAACTGCGTGACTTTATTTGTAGCTAGATCCCTGGTTTTGAAACATCAGTCATTTAGTCATGAGGTGGTCGTATCAAAGCTGTTTCAGTTATTTCTTCTTGAAACTTCAGTCCGAGAGCATAACCTACCATCTACTCGGTAGAAAACCGGTGCAAAAGGCCGTCCCCCGCGCAGGCCCGTGTTGTCGCACGCCGCCGCCGCCGCGCCTGCCTCTGTCCCCGCGGGGCGGGCTGCGGGCGCGCCTCCGCCGGGGATTCGCGCCCTCTCACCCGGCTTGGGTCTCCCAGCAACGGGGTGGCGGCCCCTCTGCCGCCTTCTCCTCGCCTCTGCGGCGGCGGGCCGGGGAGCTGGGGGCTGCGGAGCCTTGGGCCGCGGTTCTCGCAGGGAGCCCCCGGCCTCGGTTGGGCCCCGGGGACGTGGCCGTAGGTGCCGCCGAGGTGTGGAAGGCGCTCCCGGGGCGGGACTTGGCCGGGCCCGGGCCGTGAGCGCTGCCTTCTCTCGCGGCCGTGGGAGCGCACCCTCCCTTTCGGTTTCTTTCCGCCCGTGGGAAGGATCGACGGGAACCAGCGTTTAATGGTGCAAAAATAAAGCCGTTGTTGTCATGTTGGTGTTAAGACAACACAGGGGCATCCGAATGTGTAGTGACCCTAAAGAAATTGAGACTACGATAATAACAACTAAACTAATTGTACGTGAGGATTTCTGTGACTAAAGGATTTGTTATGCAGTTCCTCCTTAGACATTGCTGAGAGTCCTTAATTGATTCTTCTCTGCCCTGATGCTGCTTCGTAAAGCCTTGAACACACTCCTAAAGCACAGGGAATGCCAGCTCCGTAGTCCTTTTCTTCCCTTGCTTGCCAAAGTTGTAGTCAGTAATTAAGCTATAATCGTGACGCTTTCTCCTTGATAACAACTGCAGTTATCTTTGGTAGTATAGAGGATTCTGGATGCATTGAAAATTGAACTTTTTGAATCATCTGCCTAAAAATCTCAATCACAGTCTCCACGGACCTTAAATATTTTACTAGTATGCTTCATTTTTTGGTATGAGTCTACTTTTTTGTAATTTCATTCCTCTGCCAGCTATCATTGGTAGTGCTATTTGATGTTCCTCTGAAATCCTTTGCTTATTTTTTCTTTGTTATCTTTCTAATAAAGCCTGTTTTCTTTGAGCTCAAATTCTGTACAGCTTTATTCTTTTCTATTCTGTTTCACTGTGTTCATAGAGTGGTTTGGGTTGAAAGGAACCTTGAAGATCATCTCATTCTAACTCCCTGCCTGCTATGGGCAGGAACACCTTTCACTAGGTTGCTTAAAGCCCCATCCAATCTGGCCTTGGAACACCTCCAGGTATGGGATATCCACAGCCTTTCTGTACAGCCAGTTCCAGAGCCTCACCACCCTCTTAGGGAAGAATTTTTACCTTATATCTGATCTATACGTTCTCTCTCAATTTAAGGCCATTCCCCCTTGTCCTATCACTACATGCTCTTGCGAAAAGTCCCTCTCCAGGATTCTTGTAACTCCATTTAGGTAGTGGAATGCACTGTAAGGTCTCCCTGGAGCCTTCTCTTCTCCAGGCCAAACAAACCCAACTCTCTCAGCCTTTCCTCACAGGAGAGGTACTCCAGCCCTCTGATCATCTTGGTGGTCCTCCTCTGGACTTAATGCAACAGGTTCAAGTTCTTCTTATGTTGGGCCCAGGTGTGGTCACAGTACTCCAGGTAGGATCTCACCAAAGGAAAACAGAGGGGCAGAATCCTCTCCCTCACCCTGCTGGCCATGCTGCTTTGGATGCAGCCCAGAGTTCAGTTGGCTTTCTGGGCTGCAGGTGCACATTGCCAGGTCATGCCAAGCTTCTCATGCACCAACACCCCCAAGTCCGCCTCAAATCCATTGCTGTAAATCCGTTCTCTGCCCAGCCTGTCTTTGTGCTTGGATTGCCCTGACCTACCTGCAGGAACTTGCACTTGGCCTTGCTGAACTTCCTGAGGTTTACACAGGCCCGACTCTCAAGACTGTCAAGGTGCCCCTGGATGGCTTCCCTTCTTAGTGAGGAGGAATTTCTTCATGGAAAGGGTTAAATAATGGAATGAACTGCCCATGGAGGTGGTCACCATCCCTGGTGATGTTCAGCTGGACATGGTGCTTGGTGCTATGAAGGCTGGACTCACTGATCCTGGAGGTCTTTTCCAACCTAAATGATTCTGTGATTCTGTAACCATACAGAGCTTAATGTCATTGGCAAACTTGCTGCAGGTGCACTCAGTCCCACTGTCCATGTCATCAACAATTGTTACTTGATTATTTCAGTCAGCCTTTACAACTGAATCTGTGTTGTCTTCTGTTAAGATCTTTTCCAAGGAGCTAAATTCAACAACTAAAATATACTCAGAAAAAGGTTTCTTATCATTTAGTTATGGTATTACCATATATGTGCTCCATCTGTTGTGACCTTTATCCTGGTTCATAACCAGGATTGGTTTCATAACAAAAGCATATCATTGTGCAAGCACAGTAAAAACCTGATCCTTGCCCCAGAGAACATTCAGCATTAATGTAAATGAAATGGCAATATGAATACAAAAAAGTAACCAAGACACTTGCTGAATTTTGACATGATTGTCACAGCATGTTGCTAGTCTGATTACTCTTTCTTAGCAGAGAGCTTAAGCCAAGTTTTACTTTAAATGATAAACTCTGCAATGCAGCTGCTTCAGCTCCAGTAGTACCAAAGCACATAACCATGTGGCTTTATATAAAATTGCTCATATGCCTGAAGATGTCACCAGCAGTGAGGGGCTGAAGAATCCAGGAGCAGTCTGTAATCAACTTTCAGGGCTGCTTCATGGTGTTTAAAAAAGAAAAGAAAGAAGTATGAAGCAAGTGGAAGGCTGGAGTCCATCAAGACTCAGCACTCAGTGCTAGCTCAGATTTTCCCACATTTGTTTCACTGCTAGTATTGCCATTTGAAAGGGCAGTACACAGGAGTAAACAGGGCATCAGAAACACTGCCTTGCCACGGATAGATGATGTTAGGAAAGGTGAAGTTCTGCTGAGGTTGGGCTGTGCGGCATGTATCTCGACAAAGGAGAAGTGCTCCTGCTGCAACATTAGTAGCAAAAAATGTAAACAAGAAAAAACGTTGGATCTTTGCTAAATGGGGCTGGTCATTTAATGGTGAGAGACACAGATAGGGCTGAGGTAACCAGTGCTGCCTTGGCCTCAGTCTTCACCTACAAATGCTTCCAGGCCTTAGTGTCACTTTGGAGTCAATCATTGAGTGAATCCTATTGGAAAATACTCATCACATGAGGGAAAAGGCATGCATGAATTTATGTATGGTAAATCATGCCTGACGAGCCTAATTGCCTTCAGTGATAAAATGACTGGGTTTGTAGGCAGCAGAACAGTAGAGTATTTATCTTGACTTCAGCAAAGCTTTTGACACCGTGGTGTTATATCCAACTTAGGATGTCAGGGGCTAGATGGATGAGCAACTACTTACATTAAAAAAATTAGTCGGATGGTCATGCTCAGAGATTTTGTAACTAATGAGACATAATTACCTAGAGGCTGGTAACAACTAGAGCACTGTGTGAGTGTGTCCATCACTCTAATTTCTGCAAGTTTTTCCTCTTTGCAAAACTCTGTGATGGTTTTGTTACGAGTTTTAAGAGAATAGGCACTATAGCACAAATAGTCTTCTGCTGTTAGTCAAAGATGGGAGAGCAGCACATACTGTGTTGTTTAATCAGATGAATGAGGAAGGATTCATTACATAATAGATTCATAAATTAGAGGTAGGTGAAGCAATCTGCTTTGGTTTATATGTGGAATGGAAAGTTAAATTAAAGTTCATTCCTCTTTCAAAGAGTTTTCCTGCTACAAACTAAGGGTATTTTTTTACCCCTTAAACCAGCAATTTCTTCATAGGAGTTCTCAAAATCTCTCAAACTGTGTATTGATTTTAGTCAGGCATAAAGGTATTTTTTGTTTGGTGTGTACATTGTTGTTCCTGTGGGGTAGGAAAAGCAGATTGGGGAATAAAGCAAACTAGTTCCCACTGGACAGAATGCACCTTCAGGGAGATACTGGAATTATTTTTAAGGCAAACTGTTTTAGAAGATACCCTGTATAGCTAAGGAGAGTTAATGTTTTAGAACTTGCTTCTTTGCCTTTTGCTGTGTCCTCTGGAGCCCATAATGTCTAGCAGATGTGAACCACTTGTCAGTCAAAGATGCATAAAAATAATGAAAATGTGACTTGTTGCCTTTATATGTTGTGATGGTTTTCCTTTAAAATGAAATGTATAATAAAATCTCTCTAAAGTCTTTAGTCACTGTTGTTGCAGTGTAAAGAGAGTAAAGCATTCTCTGGCTTTATTTTCCAGTGGCTTTGAAACGTATGCTGAACTTCAATGTTCCTCCTGTTAAAAACAGCACAGGAGAACCAGTATGGAAGGTAAGAACTTTTGGAACTGGAACAGAGGAATTTTATAGTGTTCAGAAAAGTTCAGATTTGCAGCTTTTAACTAAATCAAGTTAGTCTTTCTTATTTTATTAACTTGTACAAAATATTTTTTCCCGTATTATAAATAACAGAATTGAGTATCAGAACTGCTGAAAAAATACCGGAGTCAGAAAGCCCATACAAATGGAAGTAGTATTGATAGCTTGAAGAAGCTGGGCTCAGGCTAGCTGTATTACCTTTAAAATGTAACTTGTAGGTCGTGAGAAGTTTTTGCTACTACAAAACATAAATTCTGTCTTTTCTTCAGTTGTCTTTTTTCACTAATTCCTATTTTCTCTTGTGATTTTCCTGTTGTTTTCTCCCAAATTCAGTCAGGAAAACTCTGCACATACAATAACAAATTTCTAACAGCAAACTCTTGTTTGACAAGACTTTTCAGGAGATGGAAGTGATGATTCTTTTTCCCTCTTTATCACTGAGTTTCTCTTTGGTTTTTCTTTTATATTTTATTTGTAAGCACAGATGGAAGTCCATGACAAATCAATGCTTTATTATAAATTTGTAGATGTTTAAATGTTGAAGCACTTTTGAAGTTATAGTAATAGTTCTCTAAACATGAATGTCTTGGTTTAGAAAGACGGGTGTCTGCCAGGGAAAGCTGGAGTTTCCCTTGGAATGGAGAATGTAAACCCCCTCCCTCCAAATTATTATAATTTTGCAATTAAGGGGCTGTCAGGCAAAGATATGGGAATAGGAATAACAGTTCTTTACTAGGAATATTAAAA
>VYZR01031255.1:0-22120 GCA_013400675.1 Oxylabes madagascariensis
GTTCCAACCCCCCTGCTATGGGCCACTGAATTCAAAGAGCAAGACACAGCAGCTTTGACTTTTTTATCCAAGATAGGACACTATATAAAGCTACCGATCTCATAATGGTGACATAATACACATTCTACAGGTGATCATGCTGGGAAAAGAAAAGGTGTGAGCTTCCATGGAGCCAATGTTCCTCATTAGTTGCTGCAATACTTCTGAGAACAACTCCTGCCAGATCTGGGATGCAACATGTGTGCTGGCACCTTGCTAGGAGACACAGGAAATAAGTTGGAATAAGTTCCTGCAAACCCAGCTTGTGGTCTGGCTGGGCATGGTGTGCTGCTCTCAGTTCCTATTGTACCTCATCATGCCCCAATGTAATTTAAATAGTTCACTGTGGGAAGCGAGAGGAGAATATATTCCATAGGTTTTGTTTCCCGCTTAGTCTCTGAACACTGATGTTGTGAGTTGTTGCTCTAAAACCTCTACAAAAAAAAGCCCAACATGACCTCCTGCATCCAGGGCTTCCTGCTATTATAAACTCAGCAAAACAGCATGCTGTGTCCTGCCCATGAGGCAGACAGACAACAGACTGTGGTCTAATTAGAAAAGACATCCTTCCCACATTATCCATAAAGCTGCCTCAGCCTACAACTAAGGACAAATAAATAACTGTCAGGGCTAATAAACCCAGAATCATAAGAGGAGGGAAAAAACTGAAATTGGATCTACTCAGATCTCAGTTATGTGATCACAGAAAACGTGTGGTAACAACTGTGAAGACAAACAAAACCAGCTATAGTTGAGCCAGCTCCTCTTCAGCAGACTCAGACATGCTCCACCTCAACAGATTGTGCCAACCCCTCGGCATTTCTCTGAATTTCCAAACTAATAAGAGACATGAACTGCCATAGGTGATTAATTGGAGCACTTGAGCATCACAAGAAGACCTTCTCCATTTCAGCATGCCAGAACACAATAGGACGACATGAGGAGATATCCAGTATGGTGGGGAACTGGAGAGAACAACCCTGAAATGATGAAGATTGTGAGGCTGGCACAAACTCTGAGGGATGGCTGTATCAGGAAGCTGTTTAGGACATTCTCAGGATAAAAGATGTTAAAGGGATGATGTCCAGAAGCTTTGTGTGCATTATCCATTTGGATCACAGCCTCTCATTACACAAGTCCTCAATCTAGAGCTCTTCAATTTCGCATTCCCTCTCCCCACATCTCCACAGGAAGGGACAGACCAACTCCAGGCACTCTTCTGAGCTTCCCTGGGAGCCAGTTGTGTTGTTGATACCCTACACCTACAATTTTACAAAGCAAGCTCCTCAGCTTGTTGCTGTGCTTGAAAAAATTTTTAAGAATCCATAGAAATGATAAACTCCAAGTGACAGTTTCCAACATGAAGAACAAGTTGAAGTTACCCAAATTGTCTCAGTTTAGTCTCTCCATTCCTTCCTCCGCCACTGAATGACAGCTCAGGAATCTGTTCAGAATTAATTTTCATCCATCTGTTTCACCTTTATGCTCACAGATCTGAGGCAGGGCACGGGCCCTGGACATCTGCAGGGTGTTGGAGCAGTTCCCACTGGGAGCCTGTCCCTGCCAAGTGCCGGGGGAGCATCCACTGGGACGAGGCAGTGCCAGCTCCCAGCTATCAGCAGCGCCGTGAGTCAAACGTCACCGCTCGGGTGCAGCCGTGCTTGACGGAAAAACTGGTGTTTCCAGTGCTCTCTCCCGTTTGGTGAGGAGAAATCAGGGCCTGGACTCGAGACCAGGAGGCTGCCCAGAGCTTTTCCCACAAGAACAGTGACAGCAGGAGCCACCATATGGGATGAGACAGGGAGCAACTTTGCCTTGGCCTTGTTGATTGAACAGCACTAATCAGGCTGAACTTGGGGCCCATCTGCTGACCACTGATCACAGGCTATGGAACCAGGACACTGCCCATGAGCTGGCAGAACTACAGGCATGGACAGTGGGGAGGGAGCAGCATCCATACACTCACCCTCAGTTCCTCCAACTCTGCTCTTTAGCTCTGTCCTGGAGGAATCTGCCTCTGGAAACAGCAAGGCAATGCCATGTGCTGCTGCCACCTCAGATCACTGACCAGCTTGGAATATGTACCTTTTGAATCAGAGAGCTATTTCTTCTACAAGAAACATTTCCATGCTGCAGAGACTTGATCCTCACAAGCTCTTTTGCACCAGACTTCTCCTGCTCTCATGGCTGCAGTGTTTGACAGAAGCAAACATTTCATGGGGTTCTGGAGCCTTGGCTGAGCAGAGGTCAAGGAGAGAGCTCCAGGAGAGGGAGCTTCTGCCCTACCTCAGCTTCTTCTGCCCTTGAAAAAGGTCTGAGCTGGGCCCAGAGCCATTCTGGGGGGGTACAAGGAGGCAGCCCTGGGGCAGTGAGGGGGCATGACCTCAAGAGACGCCATCTATGTTAACATGCACTTCATTTCACCACAAGGGCAAGCTCAGCATGACACCAAGGACTCAAAACCCTCCAGCTTTTGTCCCTTCTAATTTGTGGGTGCATCAAAGCACCAGCCAGAAGCCTGGAAGCTGATAAGGTGGACACCCATGATGGAGAAGGTGCAAGACGCATCAAGGTAGCAGATTACAGCAAAAGCCCTAAGGCAGACTTTGTGTAACTGCATCTTGGCCTCCAGGACACATTTGCATCCTTGGCCCGTGCTGAGGTGGCTGGTTGGGGTGCCTGTCCATGCCAGATACGTTGATTGCTTTCTGCAAAGAGCTTATCCGCAGAGGACTGGACTAAACCCAAACTCATTTCACGTAGGTCACTGATCAAGAGGGCAGCGTGTAATGACTTCTCATCTCTATCTGCAGGGCCTGGATCTAAACCACTGATCTACAGCACCGTTGGAACTCCCCAGTTTCACCCCATCTCCTCAGTTAAAGGATGTCTCCTTCCCACCACCACTCCCCTGGCACCTGTCAGAGCCAGCAGAGCTCTCCCTCCGCAATGCCTAAAGGAAAATTCCCCTTTCCAAGGCTCAATTACAAAGGAAAATCTCAACATCTGCCCATGTGAGTCAGCTATTTCTCTGAATCCCAACAACCTTGTCTGTAGGAGATGGCTGGGAAAGGTAAAACCAAAAAGACAAAAAGGGCTGTGTCCTAAATAAAAACAAATCCAAACACTTGGGGAAAGAAAAAAAGAAAAAAAAAGAAAAAACCCATTTAGCTTTGTAAGGCAATAACAAGCAGAGCAATATGTAGCTTCAAGGCTACATAGCCAGGTCAGAAAACCCTCCAGAGAGAAAGAAGTAGGCCACAAAACTCTGATATTACTTGCTAAATCTGCTGCATTACCCAAAATTTGTGGGGGAGGCCCCTCTGATGGCTGAGCCAGCTGGCAGCTCTCCTTGGACAGGTATTTATTCACATGCTGACGCGCTGTGGAAGCAGCTCTGAACTCTCCAACAGAAGATGAGATGTGAACAGGATGCCAAGAGCTGCAGGTGATGCCTCCACCTTCCCAGAACTCATAGACCACGTTGGCTCTGTGACAGAGGCACCCACTGCTCCAACAGCCAACATCTGGCTGCCACCCCTGCACTAATGTGAGCTAGATCTGGAAATCTGGAGAACAGCAATCCCCAGCCTGCTCCCTCTTGGATCCACTGATGCCTATGGCAGAGGATTTTAAAGACCATTTAGTTTCAATCCCCCTGCCATGGGCAGGGACACCTTCTGCTATCCCAAGCCCTGTCCAACCTGACCTTGGACACTTCCAGGGATGGGGCAGCCACAGCTTCTCTGGGCAGCCTGTGCAAGAGTCTAACCACCCTAATTTTAAAGACAAAAATTTACCTCTGCCTGTAAAACTTGCACTTACAAATTTGTGTAGTGAGAGATGGCTTTTGCAGATGATTTTATGGAGGAAAAGTCTTTGAGGCTATTCATCCCTATCCTGCTCAAGGGAAATCATTTCAGTATTAAGAGCAACAGCACTGCTGAAAAGAACATGCAAAAAGCCTGGAAAATGCCTCATTTTATCAACAGAAGCAAGGTCATCCAAACCCGGAGATGACGACATTCAATATTAGCATCTCCAAGCAGGGTTTGAACCTCTTGGTAACCCATCCATTCCCCAGAGAAATGTCTTCCAGTAACTTTGATGTGAATTAATTAGGCTTGCACAGCTGGTAAGTGCCATCTGCCTGCCACGACAGTGCTGGAGAGTCCATGGGATGGCAGAGGATGGGCTGTCTCATCCCACAGCTCCTGCTGTTCCAGCACCCCTTCCTGCATCCTCCTGTGTCTCACAAGCCCCAGGCTGTCCCAGCATCCAGCAAAGGGAACAAATCAACAGAGCACCATGCAAAAAACAAAGCTTCCTCCTCTCTGACACATGCAACTTTCTCATTCAAGCCCTGGTTTATGCTCATTTCCAGGAACTCCACTTGTTTCTGCTGCTCCAGCCCTGAACAGTTGTGTACAATGCTCTAATGAGGTCCGTTCCACAGATATAAAGGGCACATCGACCACACTGCTCAATTTATTTCTGCTTGGAGCATCCACGAGCTGCCTCTCAAGGAGTTTGAGGAGATAGATTAAGAGTCCAGACCCGACTGGTAAACAATGTCCATTTCTGGACTGGCACCATCAATCCAATCAGCAAAGGCATTTAAGGACAGGATGTACAACATTGGAAAATGAAATTACTTCGAAAAGATTCCTCCTTGCTTATTTGCCAGCTAATGACAGAACCAATGCCAAGCACAGCCAATCTGTGCTAGGGTGTTCAGAGAGACAGTCCTTATGCCGAGACATCTTTTTTTGCCTTCTCATCCACCTAAACACATCCCACACATTGGTCCTCCCCCTCACCTGAGCCTGGGAACACCTCCAGAGGCTTCTCCAGCAGTACAGAGGCAGCAAAATTCCCAGTGCTGCATGATCAGGTGCCTTGTTTTGTCTCTTTTTATAAAATGTCATGAATTTTGCACTTTTGGCAAAATTGTGTTGCTGTCTTCCCCTCGTAAATATTTCCTGTTGAGAACCATTTGCAATGTAAAACTTCTCTGAGGAAGGAGAAAGGCTGATGCCCTGGTGTATTTGATACTATTCCTTATGTTATCCATGGTGTTTCCCTGCTACTTTTACAGGTATTTTCAAGAAAGACTGGATGATATTCAGCATGCAGAAATAGAAAAATAAAAAAGAAGAAAGGCAAGGCAACTCATTAAGCTGAACTCAGAGAGTTAAATCTCAGTTTCGGAGATCCAGGCTCCGTTCCTTGCTGTGCCAGACTCCCTACAGGAGTAGGCTGCCCATTCTAGGGAGAGATTAACAACATTCCCTGACAAAGGTACAGCCCCACAGCCCTTCTGACAGACCTGAGAAAGGCTTCCAGAGGGTTTGTCCCCAGCAAAGTCCAAAGGAGCACCATTAGCCACAGCCTTTGGCTGCTCCTGCTGTTTTCCACAGCATCATCCAATCACACCTTGCACTCTGCCCCATCCCTTCCTCCTGTGAACTTCCATGTAATAACTGAAAAATGTGACAAGCCTAACTTTAATCATGTTTTAACTCGGGTTGGTATCATTAATCTTGCAGCCACTGATGGGTAATTTAATTAGGGTGCATTTGTAATGAATTACAATCATCATTTAGCGCTATTGTTCCTCACACGAGCAGAGGGGAGTCAGAAAACTGGCACAGTTGATCTTCTTAATTACACTCACACACTATGCAAGGCACCACCAGCCCCAGCCTTGCACTGCTGGCTTTACAGACAAAGGAACATCAGCACCAGGGACCCTCCACGTCGAGCCTGGCAAACATCTCCAGACGTGCTCCTCACCAGCAATCGGTGACTACCAGGCCTGGGAGATGGAACCTCTGATGGGAGAGGTGTCAAACCCTAAGCAAGGAGCTCAGGGCTGAATCAGAGAGAAAAACACACAGCCAGAACAGAAACTGGGCTTCGTTCTTTCTCACCACCTGCAAACATCTGACACACGTTCAGGTATGGCAAGACACAAAAGATGAGCCAATGGATGCATTGTAAGTCCAGAAGGATCCCAACTAAAGGACTGGATTTATTAAAACATGCTCACTTGATGGTGTTGTGTAGTCGCACCAAAGCTACGTGAAAGGCTGTAGTCACTAACGATGCTCTAATGGAAGGAGAATATTTGCCCCAGAACTTTAAATACACCTCTACATGACAACATAAGAAAATTTCCAGCCAAAACCGCTCATTTCTGCTCAGCTCCTCCAGTGCTCCGTGCAGGATGCGCGGCAGTGAGTGCGTGTATTTATTTCAGACATGATTTCAGTCTGCAAAAGAGGAGCAATCTGTTGCTGTGGCTGGGAGCCAGCCCACTTCCTCCTCGCTATCTCTGTGCAGAACAGACAGACTCCACCACGGATGCCGTGTGGTGCCATCCCCCTTTGGCAGCCAGGCTAACCTACCTCTGAACTAAACCCTTCTGAAGAGCTGCTCAACTTTTGTTGCTCTCTGTGAGGCGTTTATACAAATTTCTATTTGTTTTTAGATACATATATCTTACACAACAGTTATTATGCACAGGACAAAAGGAAAGCAAGCCCTTTGTATCTCCTCCAGCTGGGTGGTCAGGATCCCTCTCTCGGTCTTCATTCCGAAGAAATCTGGATTTCCAGAGCTCAGAGCAAGCAGGAGGAACAGCTGTTCCCAATATTCCCCAGCTGGGACACCCCAGTTCTTCTATGGGGAAGCAGAAGCTAGGTCAGATTTTTAAGAGAAAAAAGAAACATCAGACTCCGAGTTCCATGGTCTGGGACAGTGTCCTAAGGACATGACTTTGTCCCTCCCCTCCTCAAACATACTCACTGAGGTTCCACAGAAACTCCATCTGAATTGACTAAAAGTGTCCCCAATTAATTTTGTCAGGTATCATGAAGGACTCCTTCTTACGTGTGTGGAATTTGCCTGGAAACCAAAGAATTCTCAGGCAAGGCAAAATACTGGGCTCTTGTCAAACCTAGCTTTTAAATAAAGGCTTGGGAACGAGCTTACCAATTTGGACTGGCAAACCATGATCCCATGCCAGCAAAATGAGCATGGAAAAACTATTAAAAACATGTGCAAATCCTCTGTGGTAGTATAATATGGGAAGAGAAACAATTTGATGTGGCTCAGGGCAGAGGACAACCAGGCCTCTGTTTTGGTAGAGTTAGCAAAACTTGGATAAAGCTCTGGACAGTAATGAACAGAAAATAGGGAACAGTCTGGATTATACAGTAATGCAACTTTTTAATTGGTGGCTTATACTTATCTGAAACATTGTGCACATTCTTTAAGATAGGCCCAGGAGAGTACTGAAAAGCACTAGAGAAAGCGAAGAAAGAGGTTTTTATAAATCCCTCAGAAATTCTGGGGAAACTGTACGAAGGGACAAAAAACAAGAGGTTCATAAAAGAGGTCTATAAAATACCGAGATTATAATAAGGGAGGAAAAAGCATTGCTCTTTGTTCCGAAGGGAAGAACAGGAGAGAACTCAGCTGAAAAAAATACAATGTAAGGACTTTAATTTTCATACAACTTGTGTTAATTAACCTGTGCAGCCATGGTTGTAGGGGAGCAGAAGCACAGAATTTAATGAAAATTAGAACAGACAACAACATCCCACTTTCTAAATGGTATTTCTGCCATTTCCATTTTGCTTTCAAGAACAGGTATGGTCAAGAGGAACCTCCTTTTAATCATGTTATTAACAATGCAGTCACTGAGCAGCATTTAATTATATTTTCCTAAGTCACGAGGAGCTTCTGTGGCACGCTCACGGCTGGGAGCTCAGATGGCAAAACCCTTCTGAGTGACTCTTCCTGGAAAAGCTCCTGCCTGCTCTGCCCCTGCTCTGCTTTAGGGACAGCTGAGGAGCAGGATGGGTGTCCTGTCCCCGCTGCCAAGCACCAAGTGCTGCTGCACATGGGGATGGAGCACAGCTGAAAATGTGTAACTGCGCTCACCGCTCAACTTCAGCATCAAACCCTCCCCATCACGTCCCAGCCTGGGGCACAGCCAAGCCAGAGACGTGCTGCAACTTCACACAAAGTTTCAGGCAGATGCCTTACCTGCTCCCACCCCCTACCATTATAAAAACTGAAAAATACAAGGGGAAAAAAATTCTTTTTATCGTTGGGTTGCTCGCCAAATGCAGAGTTGGCATTTTCGATGCGTTACCATCAGCATTTCTTTGTCAGTCGCTTTTCTCCACTTGCTTTCACGTAGTGAGTGAAAAGGATAAAATACCTTTTCTAGCAAAATGATTGTGAAGCCACTTCAAATTAGGGGAGGGATGCAGGCGCAGGTGCAGCTTTCAGCTGCTGCACTTGAAGATGACGGGGCTACAAGCTGGCAGCGTCGCTCTTGGGCTGCAGAACCTCCACTGCAGCAGCTCACAGCCCTTCCACTCTCAACTCTGTGAAATCCTGACTTTTGAGAGCTGACATCACTCAATTATTTTCTCTGCTGGAACTGATTTTTTTTTTTTTTCAGGGATGCACTGGTAAAAAGCACACAGTGCTCATGAGATGTGCTATCCCAAGTGTAATTTTCCGTTTGTAAATAAATTTTGGCCACCACCCAGTCTGGGTGGGATGACTTGGAAAGCAGCTGATATTTGAAATCTCAACCATAGCATGAAAATAGTCTTTAATGAACTGTGCATCAGAGGGAAAAAAAGAATTGGCTGCAAAATAACAAGTGATAACCATTGGAAAAGAAGGCGAAGCATATGCAGGAGGAAACTCCATTAAAGCAGCAGCCATGCAATTAAAGATGGATGTGGGAAATGCGTGTGTGAGCAGTTCACGGTGCTGCTGTGACCCACAGGCCCATTAGCTCTGGAGCACTGGTAAGCTGATTAGCTCTGGAGAAGGATGATGGCAGAACTCATCAGCTAAGCTTGTTAGCTGCCACAAAAAGTTGGTGTACCTTGGAAGCTTTGCAAAGCAATTAGCTTGGGGTGGGAGGAGGCAGCAGAGCCTGCTACAGGAGATGAATAACCCAAAGCAGTCACTGCGTGGGCACGGGCTCCACATACAGATCGGCTGCCTGGGCTCCGGCTGCCTGGCAGAGCTGGCAGAGGGATCTGCCTCTGCTGGGGTGTGGGGGAAAAGACCCCAATTCCAGGGCTCAGCATGCCTGCAGCCTGTCAAAGCAGTGCAGCCCAAGTCTGCAGCTCCCTTGCACAACACAGTTAAGCCCCCATGGCTGGCAAGTCCCTCCAAAATCCCTGCCTGCCATGGCTGAGTGCGCTCACATCCGCACCACGGAAGGCTGGGAGGTGGATGCTGCCCTTGTGCCAGCCCAGCCCAGATGAATGCCTTCAACTCTCCCCAAAACACCTCTTGACCAAGTTTACTTTAAATAAAACCAGAGGAGCAGGGTAACTCAGCCCAATGGAAAATGACAAATTTCTCCCATCTGCCTTCAGTCTGCAGAGCGATGCCCTCCAGCCATTCAAGAACAATAACTCCTGTCTTATTTGGGAAACAATTTCAAGAGGTTCAGCTCTAAACACCTCTCCCCCTTCTGTGGTGGGACCCCATGTCAGCCACAGAATCACAAAATCGTTTTCGTAGGAAAAGACCTTCAGGATCATTTGAGCCCAACCATTAAGCCAGCACTACCTAGTCCACCACTAAACCACATCCCCAGGTGCCACATCTGCTAAGTGAGAAATGTGACCTACACTCCAGACATTTTTTTATAGCAAGGTAACTGTTTTATCCCAATTTAAAATGGTTCATACAGCTGTTTCCCATCTCCAAAAACTGCACAAACCTACTTCTACTGCATGTCCACAAGCTGAAGTTAAAAAAAAAAAAAGGAGCTTTGGTCTTTATGCTGTTCACAATGGCAGCAGTCTTGTACATGTCAGCTTCTGTTTGCCTTTTTTTTTTTTTTTTTTTATTCCATAAAAACAAAACAGAGACAAGAATATCAAATATTAAAACCCCAAGGAATATAAATATTAAAAAAGCTTTAATCACAAATCCAGAGATTATTTAGGCTACATGTGGCTGTAAGGGTGTAGCAAATGCCTATAAGGGTGTGGAAAGTTAATTATTTAGGGTACAAACATAGAGGGAAAATACGTGTTTTTACACATTTTTACGTTTAACTTAATGCTTTCTAATTTCCAAATGCCTACCTGCAAACATGCATTGTGAATGCATGGAGATGTCTGATGCATTCATTATGTCTGTTTGGTTAATCTGCTTTTACATAAAACTAAAAGAGATTAATAAACTTCCCTAAATGCCCTACCACTGCCAGCATTCTTCCCTTTCTGAAAAGCTTTGCAAGACTTGATTTGATTAAAAACTTTTCTTCAATTTCGATATCCTGTAGTCAAGGTACTAGATAGCAATCTTTGTTTTTGTTTCAAAATAAAGAAACTTTGCAGTTGCAGAGAAAACATGATGCAAGTATAACTGACAGCTCAAAACCAGATGGCAAATAAAATTATCTCAGAGCATATTGTTATTTTTTACATTGCATTTACAATTTCCAACACTCATATTTGGCAACACTGCTGTCCCTCATTTTATGTAGGTTAAAAGTGAGAAGCAGCCGTCTGCTCACTTCAAAGTCAAGTATTTACCCCCAGGTAGGATCTATTTATGTGCATTTAACCAACTATTTATAGTCATTTGAAAACAGAAGGTTTTCATGAAAAGTGCTGGCCTAGCCTTCCCTATAACAGCGTTGATAACATGTTCTCTCTGTTCCCACTGGACCTTCTAACTTGATAACTCCTTTGGTAAAGATGAACTGGAATGTGGGGACCTGTGATATTAAAATTTCTTTAAGCAACCAACCCCTTTGCTTCCCCAGATGCTTTTCTGCTGCTTGTAGCAATAAATCTTCCAGTCAGGCAGCAAGGCACCAAGGCACTCATGGCTTTTATTAGATAGGCTTCTAGGGCTTTGGGAAGTATTAATAGTCCATCAGAGGAGGCACTGACACTGATCTCCAGGTAGCCAAGGCAGAACATCTCAGTGTGACGGGGCTGGTGATGAACACAGGACAAAAGCACAACCAGAGTGTCACAGACATCATCCCCCTTCGTGCCACGGGTTTATTCTCCCTACTGTCCTTTCTAAGAAACACGACAGTCACACCACAAGATTTCTAAAATGAGAGCTATGCCCCCAGTCCCTCAGCAAAGCAGCAGCAGGAGCAAGAAAAACAATTCCTTTCTAGAAGCTGATACTCATCAGCAAACCCCACCTCTCTGCTCTGTTCGCTGCTCCACCACAGCAAGCAGGGCCTTTCTCACTCCCCAGCCCGACTGCGCAAAGATCCATTAGATAAAAAACCATATCTAAATGAGAAATGCAGCAAAAAGAAATGAGTTTAGACAGCTCCTCCTCTCTGATCTGGGCTACAATAATTATGCCCACGTCATGTGATTTCATGGCTGTGCATCCTCAGCATGGCTCATTTTACCCAATAACTTCAAGATTCTCTTCCAGAGGCTCCTCTCTCTCCTCACCCACCTTTCCAGGTGTCTAACTCACTCATTTTTCTTCACCACCACAGCTCTCCATTGCATGGCCCTTCCCTAACGCAGGTGCTCCTCGGCAGCCATGCACACACCTTGCTCTGCCAAGGAAAGTTTGCAGCTTTGAAGCCCAGACAGTTTCACCCATGTGCCCTCCCATGCTTTTCCCCATGCTAAAAAAGAGCCTGGAAGAGACTTTTGGGAGCAATCCATGCAGACATGAGCACATTCTTCTTGCAAATTTTTCCAGACGTCCTCCTGCAGAGAGAGCTCCAGAACTCTGGCAGTGGATCAGGACGGGCAGGTGATGCTCTGGCTCTGTCCCTCTTCCTCTCTCTGGCTGCCAGGTTCCTGCTGTGCCCTTCGACCTACCTCTATTCCAATTAACAAACCAAATGAACCAACAGCCACAAGTGTAAACTTATGACATTGTGCCAGCCACCACCAGTTCATTTGCTCAAGGGCTGTTCCTTCCTTTGATACTCCTTCAGGTTTGGCTTTTAGGCTGTGAGCTTTCTGGAGAAAGCATCTATCTCCACTCATTTTCCTATAAGTGCCAGTACTAATGTGGTTAATAATAGCAGCTAACCTTTGGCTGCTGAAGTATTAGCAATGCCACCCATAAAGCTGTGTCATATTTAGTGAGCTGTCAGAGCAGCAGCATCATTAAAAAGCCCAGGCACATAACTAATATATGTAAAGCACTGCAAGAGATAATCATTTGGTTGGTTGGTGATTTATTCCAAAACTGGTGGAAGCAAAGGGCTTGGCAGTGAGAACTGCTGAAGGGAAGGATGCAGGGCAGGCTGAAATGGTCCTACCACCTGTCTTCCACAAGTTCTGGTGAAAGCAGTACCTGTGTTTTTTGAAACTCAAGTGACCCTTCGTGGTCGGTGGACTCACTCTCCTAATGATTTCTGCCTGGATTTGCAAGCTCTTTTTTTCCTTCTCTTCTCGTTTCACATCAGAGGGATGTCAAGACTTTTGCTGCCTAGTGTTAACTTTGTGTCTGTACATGATGTTCTCGCTGTGTTCCCTGGGACCTGCAGGCTTCAAAATTAGGGCCGGATTCAAGCAGCACCAAGCACATTTGCAAAGATTTTCTTCAAACCCAAACTTCCCCGCTCCTTCCCAGTGCTGTCCCTTCCTCCCTCCCGCCACAGCTCTGCAGGCTAAAGGAGATTACTGAAGAAAAAAGCGATGCCCTCCCCTTCTCAGCAGCGCAGGGAACCTGGCTGCCTCTCCACGGGCAGCAGCACCAGGCTGCAGCTCCTGAGCTCTCCTGGTCCTGCATTACCCAATCTCTTTGTAGCCTCTCTCCCCGTGGAGCTGAGATCCTCAGTCCTTTCAGGGAGCACCAATTCCCTCTTGCACAGCCTCTCTGCCCACCCTGCCTGACCCACGGAACCTCAAACCTGAGCCTCACAGGGCCCAGCCTGTTCGGCAGCTCCCATGGTGGGAAGACAAGACCTGTTGATTTCTGTGGTTTCATGTAAGTGTGAATTGATGAGCTACTCCAGGAAGCTAATATTAATTCCTGGAATAACGTGCAAGGGCTGCCTGGCTGATTACCCCTCATTCCTGTCTGCTTACAAACAATGATTACAGTCTAATCTCAGCACTCTTGGAGGAGCTGCGGAGAGTACCCTTCATCTACTGTAATTATGTTCCAGCTCCCTTGGAGCTGGTGCTCTTATGCACTCCTAGCCTTATATGCAGTCTAATCTAGTTGGCTGGAATGGAGGTGAAAATTACTCCCAAGAGCTGTAGTAAGCTCTTGCTGTAGCTCCAAAACCAAGCTAAAGAAACCAAATTGTTTTGTGATGGTCAGACAAAGGCACAGGATGAAGGAGAGATGGATCCAGCACATGGCAAAAGCGAGTGTTACTGGCACTGCCAACAGCTGACATTAATACGACTCAATCCTGGTTTTTGCAGGGATGTTCACCCCTGCTGTATTTCCTTCAGCCTCTCAGCAGGATGGAGACACAGCAGACATCTCTGCAAGCTCTTTTAAAAGAAAGCCTTTTCCCCGTGGGATCTGGTCATCCAGTCTCCCCAGGCTGCTCCTCCACACTTCAGTGAGGCCTCACAAGGTGCTACAAGGCAGTAAGTGTCAAAACATCACCAGCCTTTCAGATGTGATGGGAAGGCTTATCTGCTTCCAGAAGTTTTGTTCTAAATATCAAAAGTCAAATACAGTATATCCCTGATTTAATCCTGCAAAAGCTTCCAGGCAACTTCACTTGGCCTAAAAACCAATTCTAGGTAACTGTGCAGGTCAACAACTTCTAAATCCGTTTTCTGATCATGTTATTTTCTCTGCTATCTATAGATTAGATATAAGGACGAAATTCTTTCCTGTGAGAGTGGTGGGGCACTGGCACAGGTTGCCCAGAGAAGCTGTGGCTGCCCCAGCCCAGGAAGTGTCCAAGGCCAGGTTGGATGGGGCTTGGAAGAACCTGGTTTACTGGAAGGTGTCCCTGCCCATGGCAGGAGGGTGGAACTGGATGGTCTGTAAGGTTCCTTCCAACCCAAACCATTCTGTGACTCTATGAAATTATATTTAATTGTTTCCCTTCAACGTAACTACACTCTAGAACATCAACATTGCCTGCTGCTCTTGTTAAAAACACGCATGGTTTTACACCACCTCTTTGTGCAGACACAGCTGAGACCCTCTGCTCAGGCACAGAAAAGACCTCTCCCTCCAAGGCTGTGAACAGGATCCTGTGCTGCCTTCCCTTGCTGCTGGGGATGGTTCAGGATGATGGTAACTCACACTGGCAACCACAGGAGGGGCAAGGGCTGTCCAGCAACCACAGCCTGCCCTGGGGCTGTCAGCACAGGCTGAAACCCTGACCACTGTGTCTTATCCACTGCTGCTACAGGCACCTGTGAGATGGAACATGAAAGAAACTGCACATGCTGCAATTACATTTTGCCTTTGCTGGAGGGACAGGAACCCACCCCTGTGAACAAAGCAAGGGCATGTGCTCCAGTGATGCCTCAAGCACACGAGGTTTAACTGCAGGAATCTGGGAAGCCAGACACCTCTCCCCCCTGATCTCCCAGAAGGCAACCTGATACCTGGGCTGCCAAAGGTCCTGTGTTCTAATTAAGTGTTAAATCTAGCTTGGTTTTTTTTAAAATCTAGTAAGACGTTTCTCCGTCCTACAGTGACGTCACTCTTTGCTGTGCTGTAATTCAGAAAGGAGAACAGTTAATTAAGTTTGAACAACAGTGTCTAATGACTTCTATTTAAAGCTATTCATAAAAAAAATATTAGAAGCCCTCAGAAATTACCTAACTTTGGAAGCCAACGTGGTACCTTAAGAGAATAAAACATTATAGTCCTGCACACTTTGAAGGCATTATTTTCTACCCCAAGCAGTGCAGTGGAGCAAGGCATCCCCTCCTGCCCTACAACTGCTTGTTTTAGATTTAAGTCGTGATGAGAACACCATGAAAATAGCAAAATGTCCCTTGGGTGCAGGGATCACAATGAGTGCTGGCAGCATCACTGTTAAGTGCAGTTCCATTTAAATTACTCTCAGATCCTGGAGCAATGCACGCGCTTTGTGGAAACCTGTGGAACCTGGCAGCGAAAGTAGATGGAGAAGCAAACAGGTCCTGAAGAGATGGGAAATCCTGAAGAGACAACAAAGTGAGACAGCCTAGAAAACCAGACAGCAGTCCAAACAAAGCAGCATTATTCAAGATCTCAACAGGAGAAGGCAACCTCACTACAAATGGCTTGAGAAAGGAACTGAGGATAAGAGAAGGGGGAACAGAGGATTACCTATTCTGTTTAACCTCTTGAGATCTTAATCCTTATGTTCATCTCTAGAATTCAACAACAGGCACAGAGGTTATGTTGAGACACGTGATGGCATAGGAACATTGTCAGCCCCTGCACCAGAGAAACTCCAAGAATAAAACACACAGAGATTTAGACACGTCACTGGTAGATGATAAATACTGGAATTATCAGAGAAATTAATAAGAAGATTGTTTAAATATTAGCCTAATTTAGCACAAAAGAGGAGATCTAGTGCAGATTAACCTCAGACAGACCCTTTGAAAACACATCCTGGGAGTTGTGTGCTCACTACACCCACTCACCAAAATATCTCTAATGAATTTCCTCCAACCTGGTGCGTCAGGTCAGGAGGGAACCCCTCGAGGTAACTTCCTTCCTAGCCTTGCCTTCTGCTTAATGCATAGAACTGGGGGTTGTTTGGATTGCAATAGGGAAGCCTTATTTTTTCTTATTCTTCTTGACAAAGACACCTATCCATCACTGCTCTTGGTGAGCATCACGGAGCCATAATGCAAGGAGCACCTGATTTATCTTCTACGCAGTCCAAATTAAAAAAGACCTCTGGTCTGTCTCTACTCAAACTGCATCTTGCCAACATAATAAATGGAAACATTAAAATGAAGCCTAGTTTCATCCTCCTTTTTGAAGTCAGCAAAGGGACATGCTGAAGGGAGTTCAGTCTTGCCCTGATGGGTTCCGCAGGTGCCCCATGATGGGGACACATTTTACCTGCTGGTGGTCAAAGCCATCCTGGGTGTCATTTCTGCATATAGCTCTCCCTGTGAGAGGAATGTTTGCTCAACTCACAAAATCATCTGCAGGCTCCCATACCACATCTCTTATCCTCGGTGGATCATGAATCACCAAGGCAGGATAATATTTGAGGACTTAAAAGTATTGAAATTGTTAAAAAATAAATTAGCTTTAAAATCAGATGCATATAGCAGCAGGCAAGAAAGGAGCAATATTGTAGCCTGACTCCAGGTTTTCAAAAATGATCTAGAGAATATAAGGCCTTAAAACTTATTTCTGCATCAAATAAAACTAAACAAGAAATAATAAACCCCTAGGCGAAAATTATGCTAATAAATAAATAAAAACATTCCCTTCCTATCTAGGAGAATTCCCTAAAATTCTTAAGAAGAAAAAAAACCAGAAAGAAACCCTGAGGATTAGGTTTAATTATTTGGATTTTCAAAGCCTCTGTGACAAAGTACCGCCAAGAAGGCTACAAGAAAACAGTCTGAGCAATGGAGCAAGGGATAAAGGGCTATTACAAATCCAGAAACTAACTGAACTAAATTAAAAAAGGAGGTATAACACACGATCAATATTCAACATAGTGAAAGATTACAGTGGCTGTTCCCCGAGGACCGGTTTTGTCTAACATATTCTTCAGCTATTTGCATAGGAGAGTGAGCTGAGATGTGGAGAGACTGCATATGACACGATTGGTTTGGGGGGCATTGAGCTGACCTTGGCTGCTCTGCCTCTTAGGAGCACTGAAACACTTCATCTTCACTGCGGGTTGTCTTGGGAGACGTTCACTCGCTTTAGTTACAGAAAATATAAAAACACAGCTGTTTAGCAGTTAAGGAGAAACCTGAGAAAGCACAGAATAATGAAGATATTTACTCTTTTCTTGCAAGATGCCTGGGAAATTATACCCAGAGGAACAGAATGGCAGTTTTAAACAGATATAAAACCCCCTCTTTTCTCAAGTCCTGCATTGACCTCTGGAGCTCACTGTCACAGGCTCTCTTGCAGATCGAGAGTTCAGAAAGTCCAAAACTGAATTAGATACATTCAGAGCAATAGTGGTGAAACACATTTACCAAAGCTTATGAAAAACATCTTTTATAAAGACACCACAAGTTTCTTGGGCAGGTTTACAGCACTATGTGCTTTGAAATCTGAAAACAAACTATCTCTCTTCTCTCTGAACGAGGGTGAAAAACCTCCCTCTCCCTTGCAAACTATAAAAATTAACACTTCACTAGGAACTTGCACACCAGAACTGGAACACCTGGACAAACTGGCAGAGCCAAATCACAGATGGGGAATGGGACAGAGTGAGGCACTCAGTGGCAGTGCTGGATTACAGTCGGGGGATCCCTGGACTTTTTGGCTGTGTGCTCGCCAACAAGCTGCTGTATCCGCTGACCAAACAAGCACACAGAACCTCACGGGGGAAGAAGAGGAGCTTCCTCAGCTGCTCTCAGCCCTTCTCCCATCCCATCCCACCCCAGATCTGCACTGCAGAGGAGAACTCCCCAGGGAGTTGCTGCTTCATCAGCGCCAGTGCTGGGTATGGATGGGATAGCTACGGACACTTGGTACAGGATGACTTCCCAAACCCCATTTTCTGAGTTCTCTCAGCTCCCTCAGCTCCCTGCAGGGTGATTGCCATGCAGATCTCTCTGGCAGCAGAGCACTGGCAGGCTCTGGAGGAGCAGCAGAGCTCTCATCCAATTTGGCCAGCAAATGCCCCCCTCTCATTTTCACGGCAGGTTGCACACCTAGGTGGATCACTGAGGCTGAGCCTGGCTGCTGTCAGCTGGGAAGGAATTGTGCAGAGCAGGAGGTGGGGAGCTGAGGAAAGCCTGCCCTTCATGGTTTCCTCTTCGGTGTCAAGCCAAGCCTGTGGCCAGCCACCAGCTCCATCCACAATCCAAGCCCTTGCCTCCCTCCAGATGACCGTATTTGCTTTCCAAATGTTCCTTTGACAGACACACGTCTTCCCCCTGAGCTGTGCGTTCCAATGTCAGCACATATTCACTTATGATTAAAAAAAAAAGATTAAAAAAATTAGAAATTACTTAAAAACCTATAATGGCTTGAGGAGTCTCTAGAGTGAAAAGGAGGAGGGAAGGGGGAACCTGGGTTAATAAAAGCTGTTAATTAGAGTCAAATTTGCTGCTTAATGTGTCAAGAACTAGTGAGTTACGAGTTAATCAACTGTCTCAGTTCCTTGGGAGAGCAATAAAACTGAAGCCTGAAAATGGAAGGACAAGGTCAGAGCCTTCAAAGGAAGTGTCTTTAAAATCACTTAATCCTAAGGTCCAAGCTGTGAGGCACCAGGACTTGCCCTATCCTGAACATCCTGTTCTATCTCTAATCATCAGCATTCCAAGCTGAATTCCAAGCTTTCACAGCACAGTCATCCTTGCTTTTTACCTTTTTATCTGCTTTACTTGGAACTTTATCATGTGGGACAAAAGGGACAGAAAAGATTGCTAAATCTTCGAACCCTTCATTTTTTGTTTCTGCTGTTCCCTTTCAAAGGATATTGCAAAAGCCCAAAGCAAAAGGCAGAAAAAGAAACATGGAGGAGTTGTAGAATATCCATCACACCCTGAGTTCAGAATCCAGTGTTCCTTCTGCAAGACCATCAACATCTCTCTACACCATGCAGTAAACGAGTTGGCACAGCAGGAACTGCCTTAGAGAATAAATTAATAAAAACATCAGAGAGGAAAGAATGAATAAAGCTTGTCAAGAAATGAAGGGTTCAGAGATGGAGCATTTCCCACATTTTAATGCATCTGGGAGATAGAAGGCAAATGATGGGTGATTTACTTTTGCCATTGAACTATGGAAAGATTTAATCTATTTTCACTCCAATTTACTCTTTGCAAGTCTAGCCTAGATGGAGTACATCCTTCTTCCCTGCAACATGCCAGCCATCACTGCTGTGCCACTGTCATTGCTAAGAGAAGAAAAGCTGCAGTTACTGTAGGACCTCTGCCATCACCCAAGAGCTTTCCCAATGAGAGGGGTGCGAAGGGAGCTGGAAGATAAATATTTACAGCAGAGGATTCCACCAGACTTCCAAACTTCTGCTAAAACAGAAGGCATGAGAACCATTTTTATTTTTTTGACCGAGACACTCAGTTATGCGCCTCCCAGCCAGGCATTCACCCAACTCCAATGAAGCTGTTAATTCATGAATATCATTCATCACTGGGCATTGCTCAGTGTGGGCACCACAGTGGATCTCAATTTCCTGCTCTTGCCACCACGCCTCCCTCTCTCTTCTCTTCCCTGCAGAGCTGCTGCTGGAAGTTTTAAAAGAAAAATGCTTTTCCTGAGAGGTTTCTTCTCCTGCCTTGCAACCTCTACTTAGTTTAGGGGGCAAATGTGCTATCTAACTGGTGTGGAGACAACATGATTCCCAAAGGTTGGTTCTTGGCACAGAAAGGGAGAAGAACAGATGTTCATAGATTTCATTGCAAAATGTAATTACCCATGGTTTTGAACACTACATACAACATATTCTAGTAAATGCAAAGCAACAGGAAGTGCCCTCTGTGTCCTTGTGGGCATCTTGGGTGCTCCTCCAGATCTTACCTGTATTGTCCATACTGCAACATTTCAGCACAGCAAGCAGCAGCCTTCTGAAATGTGAGGAGCACGGAGAACCACTTCACATACAGCTAAATAATCTTTTTAGCACTAATTTTCTTGTTCTCTACAACATCCAGGCCCTGAGGGAAAGCAGAGCCCAAAGCTAGCACTGGATGAAAAGATTAGTTGCTTCTGCATTAAGATGCTTGTAATGATTCAGCAACTTCAAGCTATCTTTCTACCAACAAGAAGTCTTTGTGCTCCTTCTATAATCTGATAGTTCAAAGTGACAAATAAAAGAATTTGACAGAAGTCATTACCACCTACAAAGCTGTTGTACATTTGCGAGTACAAATGGGTCAATTGTGCCCCAAACTTGCAGCTTTATTCAGCTGGGGGAATAATCCCATCCTTCTTTCCAAAAAGAAATCTACAGTTTTGCCTTCCCTAAGAAGCAATTCACCTGAAGCATCAGCAGCAGAGCAAAGGCAGTGTCACACACAGCTCGAGGTGTGATGGTTGCTTCCCAAAGAGCAGGTGAAGTTCACTGAGGACACTGTTATCATGAGAGTGACCAGCTATCTCCCATCTGACATCCCTTTCAGCCTTCTTTAAAAGCAGGCACAATCAACTCCAGGAGCAATCAATCCTCGGCTTTTGTTGAAAACTGTTGCTGCACAGAGCAAAATAAACTACAGAAAATCTCAGCAAACAATTCAGGGCCTGAAATTCTTCTTTTCTAACAATTAGTAGAGAGCCTGTGTCTACCTCCTTCCACAGCTGCCTAGTGCAGAGGGAAGTGGAGAGGGTCACAACCTTAATTCTGGACACAAATTGGCTGCTGGTTCTTCACTGCTGAAACAGGGAGAGGAGGTTATGGTCACAGAGTAATGGGCGAGATTACACTGCAATCAGGGAGCAGGGATGGGAGCTGGAGAGACGTGCTGAAGGCAGGGAAAACATCCCCTAAATTAAACCCCTATTGTTCACCTCATCTCTGCCTTGGTGGATAACCCACAAAACTCTGAGCTCCTGCCAGGAGCCTGTGTGAATAATTCCAGAGAATTTTTCCTACCTGTTGCTAACGTAACTGTCTATGAGCACGCGAGCTTTACACCTCTTTGAGCCATACATATGGGAAGGTAAATTTTCAGTAATCCCTGGGAATATCCTCTTTCCCCTTTTCCTAGTAAAATCTGTACTGTTGTTTTTCAGGATGAAGGGGTGCAAGTTGCACTCCAGAAAAATCACAAGTGCAGTACATGACTCCTCAGCACTCTGTGCATCATTAGAGCGAGGTNGATGTGTGAAAGCAAGGAAGACAAATGCGAATTTGCAGAGGAACCATGCTTCATTCAAGAGGTGAATTAGTGTTTCCTTCCCCTCAGACACTGTGGAGATCCTCACACCTGAAGATAACCCCATGGCAGCAAAACCCTTTTCCCGAAGACAGCTGAAGAACAAGAATTCCACAAAGATGGCAAGACTAGAATCATCAGTGGACATCTGACTCAAATTCTGTGTTGGCACCTGCTGTACGAAAACATGAACACAGACACGGCAACAACTGGCAACTGTAGCTCTCAACATTTTGGGAAACAGAATTTGGAAAATACTGCGTAGGAACTGATGCAATGTGCTTTGAGATCTTCCTTCAGAAGCCTTCTATAAGACTGTAGTGGCATCCTATATCCAGTGTGCTGGGATGCTAAATATAGCCATGCCCACTGAGAACAGCTTCGAGTCCTATCTTTGAAACTGCTATGGATATCAGCTCTTCCTTCATCTCATTAACACTGCTGTAAAGTGCCTGGCACAAATCTACATCAAATGAATATAATTACAGGGGAAAATACATTGCATTAACTTGTATGTCTGGCCTTCCCTTGCTTTTTCTGTCTTACTGCTGTACACAATTTTGTCTCTATTTTTCTTCACAATTCATCTTCTTTGTCCTTCTTTTCTTTCAGCCTTTCACCTACTCCTTATTTCAAGCCCAAAGTTGATTGCTTTCCTTTTTTTTCAACTTTGATTGATTTATTCTGCACTTACGTAAATTATTTTATACAAGGCATATAAACTGTAGAACTCCCTGCAGAACAACACAAGCACTGATACCCATGTAGGTAAGGAGGAAAAAAAAGTAAAGTTAACAAAATGCTAAATTAAGTAAGAATCTCTTACATCACACTTTAAAGCCTGCCAAATCTGACTCTTCAGATGTACTGCAACAGCAATTTTCTAAAACACAGGTCCTTTGCAGGTAAAAATCTTTAGTGTCAGACAGAAAAAGAAACAGAGGTTCTTCCAGCTGCTCCAGCAGGGACTAGGGAATGATGTAACCTTTCAAACAACTAGGCTGCAAGTTGCCAGAAGGTCACAACTGCATGGCCCCAAAACAATGCCATTCTCCTTG
>VYZR01031255.1:22284-68517 GCA_013400675.1 Oxylabes madagascariensis
ACTGTTGTTTTTCAGGATGAAGGGGTGCCAGTTGCACTCCAGAAAAATCACAAGTGCAGTACATGATTCCTCAGCACTCTGTGCATCATTAGAGCGAGGTTATTAACAGGATTATGGGGGGCTGAGGGCAACGAGCTCTCATCCCTCTGGAGGACGATGTGTGAAAGCAAGGAAGACAAATGCCAATTTGCAGAGGAACCATGCTTCATTCAAGAGGTGAATTAGTGTTTCCTTCCCCTCAGACACTGTGGAGATCCTCACACCTGAAGATAACCCCATGGCAGCAAAACCCTTTTCCCGAAGACAGCTGAAGAACAAGAATTCCACAAAGATGGCAAGACTAGAATCATCAGTGGACATCTGACTCAAATTCTGTGTTGGCACCTGCTGTACAAAAACATGAACACAGACACGGCAACAACTGGCAACTGTAGCTCTCAACATTTTGGGAAACAGAATTTGGAAAATACTGCGTAGGAACTGATGCAATGTGCTTTGAGATCTTCCTTCAGAAGCCTTCTATAAGACTGTAGTGGCATCCTATATCCAGTGTGCTGGGATGCTAAATATAGCCATGCCCACTGAGAACAGCTTCGAGTCCTATCTTNTAAAAAAGAAAGGGACGGAAGATAAGGGGAGGTATTTAGTCTTCATATCTTGTCTGAAACACCTGCAGGACTTCAGGCGAGTGATCTCTGCTGAAATTCATTGTATTGCTCAGTCCATCCTCGCTTAATTCATCTCATGAAACTCCTAAATGGTACCCAGGCTACAGGCTGGCTCTCTACAGAGATGGGAATTACATCCCTAATTACAAGATATGGTACTGCCCTAATAATAAGTACTGTGCTCAAGAAGTTCCCACCCAGGGGAATGAGCCTTGACCTCTTTTAACAAAGACTGCAAAACAGTTGATAAGAACATTAAAGCAAGTCCCTAATCCAGAAACCAGGCGTTTGCTTCCTCCAAGTGCTCCGGGGCTGGCTGCAGAAATAAGGTTTGAAATAAGGTACTCCTCTCTAGTCTGAGCTGGTGATGGTTGTCTGTCCCCCAGCTCAAACACAGACTTGGCAACAAGCAGGCAGAGGTGTAGAAGAGGAACTAGAAAGGCAGAGTTTTACCTCCACAGTATTCACTTGTTTGACACAATGAATCCCCAAACAGCGCCAGGACAAGCTCAGCTCCACAGGTCCATTCCAGGCACTGCTGGAGAAATTTATCTGAATTTTCATGCATCTTCAGGATGAACTTTCATAGCCCACGGAGATGATGGGCTCCTCTACAAAACGCCCAAAAGAACTGGGCCTTGCTAACCTATCATTATTGCTCCCTGCATTTCTTCACAAACAGCACCTCTTGCCCTGAGAGCTCTCCCACCTCACACTGCAGCAATCTCAAACTGGGGCCAGGTTTTCTTCTCCAGCACGGATTTGTAGCATTTAACAGCAAACCTTCAATTACCACAGTGCATGACCGTAAAACTTGCTCAACTGGAAATGTTCACTTATTTCTAACCTTGCCTCCAGTTGTCTTCTTTCTTTTGCCCCCGAAGCCATCTCAAACAGTATTCTCCTGGAACCTCTGTGCAGCTTGCCTAGCACAAACCTAAACCATAAGTCAAAATTATTTAAATTACAGGGAAATATATATCTCTCCTTCAACACCAAACTGGGAATGTGGCTCCTAATGGGACATTGCTACACATTACTCATAAGGCCAAGACATGTGGCATTTCCCAGGGAACATGCACATTCTCCTTTTTATGCTGGATGACTTATAAGCAGCCATCAGTCTTTTCCTTTTGGGGCTGTGCCTCTTCCATAAGCATAATTTGAGTCCTTAAAGTGAACCCCTTGATGTAGATTCCACCTGTCTCAGAGAGGAAAAAAAAAAAAAAAACCAAACCAAAAAACCAGAAAAAAAAAAAAAGTCTTGGAAATATATAGCAACAAGAAACTGGCAGGACAAACTCACACTCCCACTGTGCCAAATTGCAAGTTTAGTAATTCTGTTTTCTTCCCGCTGAGTGGAAGGTGTCATTAGCTGCTGTATTTAGAGCCACAGAAAAGGTTCTTGGAGCAATCCCCAGCCTTCCCCTGAACCAGGTGGCTGCTGACCACAGGAGCTCTCTGCAGCTGGGGACCTTCACCTTCATCTGCCTGCAGTCACCACTTCCATTTGAATGGGGAGGACATGAACAGGGCAAGTGGCACTGTGTGAAGAGAAACCCTCAGGCTGTGTTGTCCTCCTCGGGGCTGGAATTCATCCCTGCACCACTACAGCCACTTTAAAGCCCCTGCTCTGCATAAAACACCCTCGGGTGCTTTTAACTCAAGAATAGCTTTCCTTCTGGGAGAGGATTTCTCCTCCAGGCCGGTCCCTGTGGAGCACCCATTGAACCAAATCCTCATTGCTGAAGATTACTACAACAATTCAAAGAATCCTCCTCTCGCTGTGAGAGCTTTGGAAAGGGAGCACAAAGGCTTTGAAAATGCCCTGCAATCGTGCAATGTGCACCTGGGCTGGGGTCTGGTCTGCTGGCAACATTCCTGCAGGCTTTTGAGACCACGAGGAGGAACCATCCACTGCTGGAGGAATGGCAGAGCGTGGATGGGATGGCTCGGTGGGATTTCAGATAAATAAAGATACAAACCCATAACCATAGGGGGTCTCCATGATGCCTGCAAGGAGGAGGGAGGGGAATTATGAGGAATTGCCCCTTTGGTGTGGTAGCCAAGGCTGGAAGCACCCTGTGGTTTCCAGAGCTGTTGGGGATGGTGGAAGTGAAGACCACCGGCGCTGACAGAGAATTGGGAGAATCTGTGCAAACATTCATTATTTATAAGATAGCTGTCCAGAGGCAAATTGCCTGGAATCCATTAAAGGGAGAAATCCCAGCTCCCTCTGGCAGTTGCCTGACACAGGCCTTTTCCACTGGCAGAAAAGGGAAGGGAAAAAAAAATCACAAATAACTTTACATATAAGTATTTTTTCTTACACAAAAAGGAAGCCATCATTTAAACATCTTCCCTGAAAAAAATCTTTTGAAGGATTTTTNATTAATCTTCTGGTATATAATACTTTTAATTAGGAAGGGAAAAAAATCCCGTGTGCTCTTTGAGAGAGGAAGGAAGGAGCCAAAAGCGAAGCAGAAAGCTCTGGCATCTTGGCTGTAGTTCAGACCTTGTCTTCTTTAAACCTGAGGAGCAGGTGAGCCCCAGCTCCTTCTCTCCTCATGCTGGGACCAGAGCCCCCAAAGCTGCTCTAGAGATGAGGAGCGGGACCCTGTGTGTACAGAGCTGGCTATCTACCCCAGAAAAGAAAATCCAGGTGAAAGAGAAGGAGGAAGGAAAAGTACTGGAAAAATGCCTTGGACGGAAATGAAGCAGACTCTGTTGGACGCAGCATGGGCAAGAAAGGAGAAAGGCCCAGGGAGAAAGAAATACAACACATACATTATCTCTTTAAATTAATAACCCCCCAAAAACATTCCTTCCCCAACCCCAAATTTCCTATCCCTTCTTTTTCCTAATGTCTCTCTTCCCTGCATTCATTATTAATGCCGCTGGGGGTACAGATTTGCACTTTGGTTTCTGAAAAATTAATTCAATGATTAAAATTTCAGTCTCTGAGTAATGAAAGCAGCTCAGGCAAGCTGGAGATGCCCCTTTGCAGTCTGAAGCCCTTTGGTGTGCTGCCCACTTACCCCCTGCATGAGAAGCCTCCCACTAGACCTAGCTCAAGGGGAAAATATCATAGGAAAATATGGTTTTAAGTTGACTAAGTTCTGGTTTTATGGAGAAGCCATTTCAGTTGAATACCCTACTAATTCTGTATTCACTGCAGAGAGTGAACCCCAGGTTTTTCCAAAGCTCAAGCACTCATGGCTATCCACATGACCCCTTGGATAAGAGAAAATCTCCAAAGAATGTAAATATTAATCAGTGCTGTACATCTATCACTCACTGACAGGCTGATTGCAGGCTCAGAGACTTTTGGTGTGGCTAATGAAATTTTCTGTGACGCTGTGCTTAAAATGAAAGAACAGCAGAGAAAGACATCATCTCAACTCACAAAAAATATCTATTTTCTCATCTGTACCCACGCTATCAGCAGAAAGAGCAAGACTCGAGGAACCTGTTAACTGGTGAGGAAAGGGCAGGTGACACAGCACCCACCCTTGGATGGCAACTTCACTTCATTCCAGAATAACAGAGACTCCCACAGCAAATTCAGTATCAGCTCAAGGAAGGTCCTTCCCCAGCCTGCAGCAGAGCTACCCTTCCCACCATCTCCATGTCAAAGCAAAAAGTGGGCAAAAGACCTGCATAATTCTCCACCCTCAACTCCCAGCACTGTTATTTTTATTTATTTTAAAATAAATGTGAGAGGGATGTCAGAGCTCTGAGCAGCACAGGGAGCTGAGAAGCTCAGAACCTTCTCCAGAGTGAGATAAGAGAAGGACAGGGAAGGGCTGGATTTAATCTTACACATCCCAATTCCATTCCTAAGGTGCTAAAAAATAGCAAAATAGAACAAATATAGACAAAAACCCCTTTGCCTTTTCAATGGCATTTTGCTTCAAGGCTTAGTTGGATTTTTACTCGGAGGAATAAAGACAGCTAAAGTGAACAGAGTCCTTGGGAAGCAACATTTTGGGAATATGGTGGAATCTCAGGGCAGCACTGGCAGGACATTCCCCACCAGCCAAAGCAGCACTGCTTGTGCTGCCATCATGGGGAAAAGAAATGGACAGAGAGGAACAGGAAACTCTGCCAAAATCCTCCACGGGCAGAAAAATAGCAAAGCTGTGAAGCTGAGATCTGATTTTCTCTGAAGCAACAGGATTAGTGACAGCCCACATTGCACTTCGCTGGGGTCACGATAACTGAAGGAACACTGAGCGCTGACTCAAAGCCAACTCCTGGATTCAGACACTCTGCGGCTGCTCCTGAAGTAGTTTATCAAAGTTCCTAAAACTCTACTGAGTTGTGAATTTGGGGGGAAAAACCAAATGTCTCTGTCTCCAGAAGAACACATGCTGTGTGTATCACCTGCACAGTGCTCCCAGGAACAAAATACAACACACAGAAACCTTTGCTGAAACTTCACCGGGTGAACGTGCAGAGCATTGGCTGCTTGGAAAACTCGCTGCTTTTCTTCCTCAAGATGCAGCTTTGTGGAGATTTCCGAATATATGGGCTTTTATGGGCTGTTCAACTCTTGAAGTTATTCTGAGCTGAGCCTTTAGCACTCGGCCCTGTATCTACAGAGCATCAGGACATGCAGGATGAGCTCCCTCACGGGCTCTCGTGTGCCAGCCTTCCCACCTCAGGACAGGTTCATTCATCTTGCTCTTAAGAGTCCAGGTGGTTTTACTGAATCTGCAGCCATTAAATTTTCCTTTTTGAAGAGGCTCCTGAGCAGGATCCATCCCAACCCGAGCGTTAACGTGCTGGGGGCACAGCCCCGACGCTCTGCGCAGAGCGAAGAGGAAATGGAAATGCTGGAACAAGCACTTTGGCACAGCTTCTTGGCTGGGCTAAAGGTTTATTCCTGGGATGCTGCTTTCCTGCAGACTAAGGAAAATTAAATTTAGCACTTTGCAAATAAATAGGTTAGGGCTGAAAGGACACTATTTAGGAATTTACTGCACACAGCAGCCTCAGAGATTATAGATCCATCACCGTCTATTACCTTGCTAGTTACTGCTTCCACTCTGTCTATCTTCCCTACTTACAGAGTGGTCCTTTCATCAGGTCTTTTTCTGTTCCAACTTGAAACTGTCATCACTCTAATGGAATTATATGAAGAAAAACAACTTTAGGCTGCAACGACTGCCAAAAAGCCAAGGACAACTCCTGCGCTTCCCCAGGACAAGGCGGTGAGATTCCTGCCTGACAGAGACATGCACAGATGTCTGACACCCTCCTGAGCAGCACAGCAAGAGACAGCTGTTTACACACATGTCCAAAACCTCTGGGCCCCCCTGAAACCGTCAGCCAGGCCTTTTCAACACTCACACACACGGGAGGCTTCACGGGGACCAGCAAACTGACGGCTGATGGCAACCCTTGCTGCAGATCCATCATAGCTACATGGCACGTGGCAGCCACAATCATAAACCCCACCTCGTGCTGCTCTCCACTCTCTACTTCAGAGAAAAACCATCCACAGACAGTTCCCTCTCCAGGGTCAGATATGTCCTGGAAATGCAAAGTGACAGCCAGCACATGGAACACTCCCCAGAGCCTGCCATTAAGACAGACAAGCCCTTCGCTTAAAGGTTTAAATTTATGACAGCTCCCCAGAACACGGCTGAGGTAGAACTACTGTTATCAGCTACCTGCTTTAGCTGAAACAGATTAGGGACAAATTAAAAATTTCAAGCCTCAGTTTGATATATTCCCTCCAAGATACAGACTGGTTTGTTTTCTTCTGGAAGCAAAAGATGCCATCAAAAGATAATCTTGGGAGTTACCAAAGCTGGAGGTCGTCCTCAGCTCTCAAATTCCCTGCTTCCCCCACGATGTGATTTAGCTACAAATCCTTATAAGACAGATTTGACATAAAATACTTTTCAGACCTTCTTCCTCAAAGGACATTCTCATGCAATTGGCAAAATAGAAAATACATTGGATAAAAAGGCCTAAAACAGTACCAAGGTACCTGCTCATAGCACTAACGCTCACATGGGGCAGCAGGAATGGTTTTTGTGTGGAGTTACAATGATTTATGGACTTGGCTATTTGAAGCAAATGTAAGAACAGAAGAGGTTTTTCTACCATTTCCATGAATGTGAATGAAGATGGTTAATACATGATCAAATCCTTAATATTATCCTTAATATTAAATTATTAGAGCTGTATCCATGTGAAGTATTAATTCCTTAAGTATACAGAACATAAAGAGCTGAGCTGCCAGCACTGCTGCTCCACAGTGTCAGGTAGAAATCCACCAGAATCCCAGCAGCCAGTCCTTGCACAAAGCTCTCCAGGAGGATTTTCAGGGCACTGCTGCATTCTGCCAGTGCTCTGTGGATACACCAATATGACTGGACTGACACTGCCCCACAGACGGGACATGTTATAATCTAGGGAGCCCGTGTGGCACATGGTGCTGAAGACTCCTGATGCTGCGAAGTGCATCAAACCCTCAGGAAATGCCACAACTGGGTGCCTGATGTGCTTCCAACCCTCTCCAGCAGTAATTGCCCCCAAACAGTGGTAGGATGCCTCGGAGCAAAGAAGGTGGTACACTCACAGTAGTTATTATTTTTGCTTTTCTACAAGTGGTTTCATTAAAAAAAAAGACCTCTGTTTAGATGAGGGTCTTGGGGAAAACCCAAACACGGTACAGTCTGGGATCCCATGAAGGAGAGCTGCCTACAAAGCTCTTATCTTAAGCTGGCAAGCCAGTTTGAGAGAAAGCACATTAACTGGTTTATGCTGTGCCAACCACACGGTTAAGAACCATGTAAGAATTGAGCATTTAGACTGTGAAGTGTGGAAGAAATACAAGGATGGTAGAGGAATTGTATGGCTGTGAGATGCTGGCTCCTGTCTCACTCCTGATGAGTGAGAGAGCCCCTCTGGCTGCCAAAGGGGACCTGTGACCCCGACACCCCATTCTCTGCTTCTCACTAGTTCCTCACTTCCATCCTTCCCCCTCACCTGCCAAGCGTGCTGAGAGAGAGCCAAACACCTCATCACCCAAACTGAATTTAGGCTGAAATCTTTCAACTGAAATCCTACGTGAAGGCACAACACAAGCATTTATATTCACAACAAATAAAGGAGGAGACCTTTATATGAGCCCAGACACACTTTTCAGATGGAGGCAACAGATGTTCCAGCATGGGAATCTTTTGCTGTGTTTCCATACTTGTGAACAATTTTTATAACACACAAGCACACATCCTCTTCCCTCCCTGAAGGTTAGAAAATCTTCTGCCCCCGTCAAGCATGGGTAGTAGCTGTAACTCCCAAAAGAAGATATAAGTCCTAATTATATTTGTATTTAAACAACGTGCTGCTTACTCAAGACAGAAGAGAGGCAGTGACTGCCACCCACTCCCACCGGTGCCTTTGTGCAGGCTGAGCTGTGCTGCCATGACCTGGGCACTCACAGGCTGCTGGGTGCTTTGCTGGATGCTACCAGCTGCATTTCAGAGCTGTTTCCTGGAACTAACTGCTTTTCCTAGAGGTCCTCTCACAAACCTGTTCCTGGAACGCACAGAGAAAAGGCGAAGGAGTGGTACAAAAGCCATCTTGAAGTCCCTTGGCAATGCTCTCACTGCACGCCCTCTGCAACACCAGCCACCTCTCACAGCCAGCTCAAGAGAGGCTGCAGGGCGTTCATGTGGAATGACAAGTGGAGGAAAGGTCCACAGGGACTGCTGAAGTCCCTGACAGCATTTATCACACAGAAGATTGTTACTCGGTTCAGCCTTCTGATAAAATTGTTTTCTTTATGTACTAGGAGTTTTCCCACACTTTAAGTATCAACAAATGGTTTGTTTTCATATTTTCATGGAGGAGGAGAGAGTTGATGGACTGTTGGTCTGACCAGTGTGTTGGAGGGGTGGCAGCTTCACCCTCCAATCCACTGATCCCTTTAGAATTCTATAAAATGTCAAAGATGTAAATAAAGTTCCTTCTTTTCCAGCACGACTCAGCGTGTAGAAGCAATTCTTTCCTGTCTCCAATTCCACAAAAGGTGATGCTGTGACAGTCTTGCTGTGGCTGAACATGCTGCCTTGGAGCAGATCAACACCGGCACAGAGGCCCAGAACGCGCCCAAGGCACAGGAGCTGACCTGTCCCCTCCACGTGTCCAAGGACAGCAAACAGCAGAGACCGTGGAGCAGCCAGGGAAGACAGCTGAGATGCAGGGTACCCAGAAACTCCAGGCTTTTCCCCCGCAAGAGGATAAAATCCTCCAGCAATTTCCGCTCCTTTTCATGTGCAGCTTTGAACAGAACCGTATGCAAGCGAGCAGCGGGTTGTGGCTTGCTGACACGGCTCTGCATGTTCTGCAAAATCACAGGAGAGCAACCAGGGACAGTAACAAGCGTGCATCAAAAGCTGCTTTGCAAAACACCCATTTCATGTGTGCTGCAGCGAGGATTGGTATTCCCCCATCGCCCAGGCTCCAAGGCACTGCCTTTCCCTTAAAGAATGCTGATCACACAACCTCTAAGTAGAACATCTTTTGAAACTACCAGAGACTCAAAAAAGTAAGTAACTAAATAAATAAATAAATAGCTAAAGAAATAAAGAAATAAAGAAATTTATCACGAAATAAATAAATAAATAAATAAATAGAACGGTTTGAAGATTTTTAATGCTAGCTGGAGGTGGTGGGCACCCACACAAAAGAAAAAGAGCACCAGTGGTGCCCCAAGCCCCCAGTCCCCTCAGGATGCACCATGTGCCTGAGAGACAATTTCCTGCATCCATTGCTGTGCAAGAAAAAGCTGCCTGCCCTGGTTACATCTGCAACCCATCCACATGCAGCTGCCCCACCACAGGACATTCTGAAAAGCTTCTCAAACCCCTGTGAGTTCATGAATTGTAATGTCCTGCAACCAGGTGAGAGGGACAGAGAAAACCAGGAGGTTGACTGACCTAGAGCAAGAGCCACACGGTGATTTAGCAGGAGAGATGGGAACGGGAATCCAGGAGGGGTTTTGCTTATGTTCCCTTTGCTTTAACCGTTTTTTAACTCTGTCTTTGTCTCACAGTGCATGAACACATTCCTGCCAGCCCACAGAGTCCTTTGTAAGCTGTTCAAGCACAGCACCCTCCTCTCCTGTGACCTCCCACAGGGACACCGGGCACAGCCAGCGACAAGAACAACTCTTCTTGAGCAAACTGCAATCCCCCAGGTGCTAGGAACGTGCTGGGGGGCAGAGAGGAGGGAGAGGGTTTTATTAGAGCAGGTAAGGCAGCCAGGACCTGCTCTGCCCCCTCTGTGCTGTGCAGGGCTGCCCCATGACACGAGGATGGAGTCACAGGCTCCTGTTTGGGGCACAAGCACGACCTGCCCTATGTCCCACCCCATGTCCCTCCAGGGCCACACACGTTGCCACACCAGCCTGGATGCTCTGGTTTAATTAAATTCTTATCAGTGACCTGTGCTCCTTGATGGCGCACGTGACTCGCCCCAGAAAGCACAGGCGGTCACTGCTGTTTCATTAAATAAGAGATATTTAAATGAAGGAGATTTGGAGGGAGATAAATTGCAAGCTTATTAAAAAATAGGTGTATTGCAGTGATTTTGTTACTTATTGTTATTGCAGAATCATAGAATCATTTAAGTTGGAAAAGACCTTTATGATCATTGAGCCCAACTCTAAATCTAATGCTGCCAAGGCCGCAACAATCCAGTGACACTGGCAGGAGCATCATCCACCTTGTACACGTGGGGAAGAGAGGCAGACAAAGAACATTCCCTTTGTTCTGTAGGAAGAAGACTTCAGCCCAGCCTCTCTTCAGGCCTTTGCTCAGAAATTCTGCAGTCAAAAGGAAAACCTGTTAGACTTTTCGTATACTTGAGATGACTGGCTTCATTAAAAACAAAAAAAGAAAAAGCCCTCATGTGCACTGGGGAATAGGCAGCTGTTCAGGGAAGCATTTGCGGTAAGAGAGAAACCGTGTAAGGAAGAAAAAAAAAGCATGGAGAAGAGCAATTTGAAGACAGTAGCAAGAATTAAAGTTATGTACTAACACAAACCACTGTTAGGACCTGACTTTATACAACTACAATATCTGAAAGAAAATTGTGTGTGTGGGAAGTTTAAACGCAGGATTTGATGCTGTAACACCACAGATTGCTCAGCAGCTCCTTTTAGAGGCTGCTGATTAGTGAAACTCAGGATGGGTGCCTGCTGACCCTTCCAGGAATCCCAGCAATCATCCAGCAGGAAGGCAGCAAGCTCACACAGCGATGGCCCGCGCCCCCGGAGCTGAGCTGAAATCAAGCCTCCAACAAGCACACCGGCAAATTGAAAACAAAATACGAAAATGAAATAACTTGCAATTAACAAGAATGAGGAGTTAAGAGAGGTCTACAGCCCCTAATCAATCTCTCGCTGCCTGGCCTGCTCCACCGATGAGCCCTATTGTTAGTTTTGATTGTGTGTGCAAGAGTGTGAGGCGGCGGCGGGAAGAATAGCTCTCCATCAAATCTGTGATTTCCTTCTCCCCTCGAGACTCATCAAGGGTGAAGAGGAAGAGAGGGGAGAAGACAGAGATACAAAAAGAAACAAACAGCTAAAACAGGCTTTTCCAAGACACTCCGGTAGGTTCGAGGAGGAATAACTGAAACTGCAGGTATGCCAAGAAATGTGGACTCAAGAATCACAGCTCCCAACAGTGCTGACAGCTTCATGATGAAACAAGGGCACTCGGGAGAATAAAAGTAATCCCTGCATTAACCATCCTGCTTGTTCTGAACTGTACATCATTCACCAGTGTGCTCTGGCCAGACTGGTACTCAGACTGCGCTGGAATCTCAGCAGACCAGACTCTCTCTGCACGTTTAACCACACAAGTTTTGCCTCCCCCTTTCAGCCAGCAGTTTGTCAGCATCACTTTGTGTTTGAAAAACAGCCTCCAAGTTCTTTCTTGTTCAGTCCAGCCTCATTTCCCTCCTGAAGAAAAGAGTTAAACTATTGCATCTTGTGCACACTGCTGCCCTATTGTGTTTTACACACCTGGTCAATGCAGAAGCAAGAGGACAGCAAGGTACCCAAGCCACAGGGCAAGCTGAGGAGGACTGGGCAGTTCAAGGTGGTATCTGTCCTTCACCACACCCTTCTTCCATTCCAAGGAAAGAAACATCCCATATCCTTTTTACACCCTTATGCTCAGCCTCTGCACCCACAGTGATCGACATCAGAACAAAGAGTTCACTTTTCAGGTGGCCCTGAAGTTTGATAGTTACAGTTCCCCTTACAGATCTGCAAACTAATTTTGTATTTAACTCCCTAAAGAGGTGTGCAAAGACAGCGTGTGCACACCAGCTTTGCACAGCTTTTTAATTTATCAGGTTGTAGAAAAGCTGTTGATTTTAATTGATTTTACGACTGTATTACCAATCCAACAGGACACCAATAAAGGTTTTACTTTGCAGCAAGAAGTGCCAGCCCTGGAGCCTCCACATTCTCAAGAGATGTCAAGATGCTTCTGGTTTTGTTTGCTGTCTGGTATCTTGGGTATTCTCTCTCAAAGAATACAGCCTATCAACCTGGAGATGCTCTTCAATGAACTACTGCTGGGGTTTGGGTTTTTATTTGATAATTTTGACAGCAAATAACAACCTGGGTGAGACCTGGAAGCAGAGAGAATTCTGTGCTCTGCAAGACTAAGCTCTGAGGATATAGAAAATATCTGTCTAAAGGCAGCCTTTTGGCCAGGATTATTTATGAGCTCAGACACATAACACCACTGTGACACTGGAAGGTTTGTCTGGTTTAACTTCCTTCTCAACCAATTTAGATCCAAATAATTTAGGCATGAATTATCAAGAAATCTGAGCCCTTCTTTCTAAGAAAGTAGAGGAATCTGACACCAGAAAGGTTGCAAACATTGACAATTGCGCAGGATCAGACTGATGACCTGTTCAGCCCAGGATCTTTTCAAAGTGATCAGCCCCACATTCATGCTGCAACACTGGAAACAGTTTACCTGAAGCATTGAGAATAATCAAGAACAGATTGCTCCCTCTTCTTCACTCAAGTCTTTATTCCCATTTCCAGAGGATAGACTTGAATGTTGCCAAGTACAGAAGCAGCAAAATCATTTGTATACCCAAGCCAAAAAATAAGCAACATGAAGGGGAATTCTCTTCCTAACTTCCACAGTAAGGAGTTGCCTTTACACCTCCAAGCAGAGAGCTCTGAATGTCCCTACTTTGGGTAAAAGTATATATTTAATGTAAAACTAGATGTTATTATTTGTCCACAAAGATATCTTAAGTCTTTTGAAAATGCAGTGGCCTCCTGCTCTCAGTAGTTCCTTGAAGCCATAGGGTCTATCAAATAAAAGGATTTCTACTCTTTTTCTTTTAAATTGATTGACTTCAAATGCTTTGGCTGGGACTTTGTCCTTAAGCACACAAAAAGAAAAAAGCCTGCGATTTAATTTCTTTCCACTGTTTGTTCATTTGTACAAGTGTCTCCAAATCATCTCCTCTTCAAATTTGACCAGCCTTTCTGTTTACTGAAGGACTTTCTTTGTCTGCAACAATTGTCATTGCCTTTCTAAAGACCTCATTTCCTTACTCCCATTCAGGACTCAGGCAGAGACAAGGATAAACAGCACAATGTAGCACAATGTACACCCGGCCAGGCAATGACAGCCTGATTTGCCACCTCCTCATTCCGAGCCGGATAAGCTGATCCAGAGGCTCCCCAGCAATGTTTGTTTGTTTTAATAGATATCTTTAATGGCTTGTTACAAAGGGAGGTGAGGCAGTTCCTGGATATCTGATGGGTGGGCTGGTCTAGACACACCAGTGAAGCATCACACGGAACACAAAGTCTGTGCCATGGCTGGACACATCTAATGGAGCAGCAAGAGGAATGGAATACAAAACTGTCAAATGCCCCAGGAGCTACAATGCATTACAGCCCACAAAAAAATCATCAGAATCTAAACTCCTGGTGAGGAGTCTGTAACAGCCTTTTCCACAGCGTTTAATTGAAACAATAAAAAGGAGCAAACAAACGGGAGCGAGCTGTGAAGCCTGAGATGTGCCTTTCTGCCCACGCACCCACAGAGGGGCTGAGAATTGCTGGGACATCCTTCAGGCTGATGAGCTCATCTGTTGCACCGATAGGGATCACCAATAAATACTGGTATGGTTTCATTGGAATTCAGTGCTCATTTATAGATGCAGTCATTGACATTCACAGCACAGCACTGTGATTAACCCTTTCACTGGAGCTGTAATCCCAATTAATGCAAACTGGCTGGACACATACAGCAGGCAGATAATAAGCTCCACTATAGTAACAGCACACCTTGGCCAGGAAAGCCAAGCACATCTTTCATCTTCATTTAGCTTTGAAGGGGTTACATTACATGAGCTCCTATTGCATCCCTCACTTAAAATTAAATGCCACCAGCAGTGCTACTGAAATATGCTTTTAAAGTTTACAGCTGAACTACAGAAGCTTGTAAAGTGCCAGGGGACTTCTCTGGTTTAATTATATAGACCCTGTTCCATAAACTGCTCGAATAGAATAAATACAAATAGCACCATGCTTTGTGACCTCTCTGGGTTAATGAAATGCACACAAACACCCACAGTCTGCTATGGCTCAGAAATTCCACAGCATAAACACACAACCCTGCTGGAAGCTGTAGTCAGGATTCAAGCCTTCATACATACATGAGAACCAGCTGCCTGGACTCAGCAAGGAAATAATTTGTTGTTTATATTCTACTACTACTCAAAGCTGCAGTCAGTGGGAATTGTCTGCGATTTACTGAACAGGGAGAAAGAGTCTGAAATTTTCTTGTTCATGTTGTAATTAGCAAATCTGCTCCTCTTGTCCGGAGAGGTGGTGAGGGAAGAGAGGCTGAAGAATTCCAAGAATCAATAAATGACCCTCCCTTGGCTCTAAGAAATGTGAGATCTTCTCTACCTGGTTTCACTGACCTCCATCCTTGAGACATGCTTGGGAATAAACACTTGAGTGAAGAAGAGAAAGCAAGAAGAATGTGTAGAGAGAGAAATCTGTACTTTAGTATCCCCTCTCCTGCATATAAATTATTTATATTGCAATTTCACCAAGGAGAGTTTCCTTCTACCAGAGACAAGCTCCTGAGCTGCCAGCCAGTTCTCATTCATGTGGCCAGCATACAATTTTCTCACATTTTCTTAACTTTCTCCAAGCATGCCATCTCTCCTGTGGTGCAGAAAAAGCTGCAACTTGTACTGTCCGGCCATGGCACCCAACAGACATCTCCAGGAGCCTGCTGAAGTTTCATTCATTGAATATTTAACACTACAGGTGTGAGCACAGATCTCTGGAGGTGTCAGAGCAGCACTGCACCATCTCAACAGAGAATGGTTTTCAGAATTCAATGACAGCACCTTAAAACCAACAGAATTATTCTCTTCCCTGGGCACTGAGCATTCTTTTGTGGCTGCCATATGACTCAGGTTGTCCGGAACTCTCCTAAGGACAATCAATATGACTGTTTTGGGGATATTTTCCTAGTTTTACTAAAGGTCCTAGGTGCTGTCTTATACACACCCTCACTTGCTTTATTTATTTTTTACCCGAGGCAGTAAAGTTGCAGAACAGGAAAATGTTTGTCCTGTCATGTAGAGAAACAATCTTGCAGCCATCCACATGTGGCACACAGATGTAGGTCTGCAGAAACAGAACTTTCCCACTCCCTGCTTGTAGAGTTCCCTCCTGTACTGAACACCTCCAAACTCCTTCAAAAAGGAGATTTGCCCTAGGGAGGATCAGTGGGAGGCAGGTTTGATTTTAAGTGCTGTTGTGTTTGCCATGGAGAAGAAGTTCTCCCATTGACCTGTAAACTCGGGCTGTTGGCACTTGAACCCATCTAAAGACAGGACTTAACATCTTGGTGACTTCTAATATCACACCTCAGCTCTTTAATGCTTCAGCTCAGCTTTGCCACCTGGAAGGCAACACAGCAGGAAAACAGCCCCTCTATCAAGCCACAACCTCACAGCCCACCCAGCCAGACCAGAAACAGCAACAGAAACAGACAGACAGAAGACAGACTGTTATTGCCTCTCATCTGTGCCGTTCACATAAATGGCACTTCACACACACCAGGATGAGTTGCTGCTCAAAAGGGATTCCAATTTACATAAAGACAAGATGATGACAAGCAGACAAGCTAGAGGATGGTAAAAAAACATAGGGACATATATCTCATAGTGAAGTAATGATGAGCCTTGATGGTTACATAAGGTTTTATTACTGCGGCACATAACTGATAATATAAAAAGGTGAAGTGCCAGGCCAGATGCCTGAGGTATTATGCATATATAGTCTCTCCTCTTTACTCCAGACTTTGATATATAAGTGGGAGACCAGATGTCAAACCTCCTACTTTTTAACAGAAGAAAGGATCTTTACCTCCCTCACGAGGAACACTCTGCCACGTAGCAGGGGGGCAGTGATTTTCCGGTCTAATCACCGAGAAAAAGCAAAAATACAACCTGGGACGTTGAAAACCACGAACCCAAAGAAGCAGGTGCAGCCAGGGGTGCACAGACCTACCTTGAAAAGCAGGCAGTCCCCCTGGTGCTCGGCGTAGATGGAGCTGAGCCTGTACTGGTTCTCCGTGGTGATGTCGATCTGGTACCCCGTGAGCGTGTAGCACACCTTGCGGAACTCCTGGATCTTGGTCTGGAAAACTTCTTTCAGGCGCTGGTTTTTCAGTTCTGCACTTTCCACTTGCTTCTTCAGCTCTGGGTAAGGGAAGAAAACGGGCACTTTCTTATGTGTCACCGGCACAGAGCCCTTGTGCTGTACTTACAGTGCTAGCCAAACTGAGTGAATTGAAAAGGTTAATTAAAAAGTGAATTAAGCAGGCAGAGTAAAGAAGCAAGCAAGCTGGATGCCTCTCCTCCTGGCCCCAGCAGACTAAAACACAGTAAACTGGGGAGTAAGGAAAACAGACATGTCTTGGTGGGATAGATTTTTCTTTTGCTCAGCCAGTCTTTTAACAACACACTACAAAAATTCAGAGCTATAGCATCCATTTCCCCACATGCACACGTCTTGTTGTCTACACGGAACCCAAGAGAAGGGAGTTCCTGTACACAAAGCAGTGAAGTGGAAAAATGGCCCAAAGAACGCCTCTGTATGGTGGCAGCAGGAGGAAGCTGCCTACAAGGGAAATCTCCTCCAATGGAGGAGATTAGAGGTAAGTGCTTTGATCTCAAATTGACACACTGCTCAGGAATCCCTCAAGGTATGGGAAGGTGCTTTTATTGTGATAAAAAGCCTGGAGAGCACCTCTGCCTCTTTGCATTTGCTACCTTAAGTGGACTAGTCCCTATCAGAGAGGTCCTGGGAGACTGCCTGCCACTCACCCTGTGTTTTATTGCTACAAAGGGAGCTGCCAGGACTGTGAATCCTTCAAGAGGATACACAACAATTACCGTGAATCTTTCACCCAAGGTGCCTTCTGAGTAATTAAACCTCGATTTATCATCCCATTAATTACAGAGATTGGCTTTACTTTAATATACACTAGAGGTGTCTCCCAAGTCAGCCTGTTTTATCAACACTGCAGTCTAGGGTTTGGAAAAATCCTGACTCTAACAGCAAACAAATAGACTTCCTCAGTCGAAAACCTCTTTGTCATTCTGAGGTTTAAGGCTTTGTGCTGTGATCAGAGCCATAATTGCAGCATTTGTAGCCCATATGTCTTTAGTTTAGCTAGTTCAGGTCCAGCAGCAGGACAGCAGGAACTTCAGAGCAAGGTGACTGCTGGAATATGAGGAATGTTTTTGGCTGGGTTTATAGAGCCCATACTCAAATATTATCACTTCCCAAGTGAGATGGAAATTTTTTTGCTTGAGTACTTGCTGGAAAGTGTTTCCATTGGCCTCGCAGGCACAGTGCAGGGAGGATGTAGGATGGAAACTGCAGGGCCATGGACTTGCCAGTGACATTCACCTCTGAGCAGCTGCAGGCACACCAGGAGAGTGCCAGTCACCTCTCATCTCCTGTACTGCTTTGGTTAGGCACTGGGGGTGGAACAAAAGGATAATTCAATGTGTTAAGTTAAAGTGCCTTAAATGTCACTGAGGATGCCCCTGCTCAGAAGTACTTTGGCCTTAATCCAAGCCAGTTTAATCCCCAGGCAAGGACAGGAACTCTTTAATGGTTAAAAGAGAACTACATGCCCCTTTACTTCTGACTGAGAGCATCCACGCAGGGGGAGTTAACCCTGGCCAGCTGCTTACCTTCAGCTAATCCAGCTCCACCTTCCTGAGCAGCTCCTGGTGGTGATGTACAAGCAATGATTGCCCTTACTCTGGGCATCCCCCAGCTGTATCTTGCTTTATGAAGGGGAGCAAACCAGTCGTGGGGAACATCAGTTCATTAAAACCCTGCTATACAGGGAACCCCTCAATTGTAGGGGGATGTAAAGTAAGTAGAGAATATTCAAACTACTCTTAATGGCCCAAAGGGCTGTGTCTTACACACAGTCCCTTCTCATGAGCTCAAAAGGCTCTTTTCTGACCACCCACCTTCCCACTCACAGCAACTCATCAGTGTGATTAACTCAACTGTTCTCTGGATTATTACAACCCTTTCCCCATCATCTCAGCTGGGACTGGTCTTTTATTAATCAAGTAATCAGCCTCTGAAATTGGGAGGTTAATGGGTGGCTCTGACCTGGATATTCTAAGTTTTCATTCAGCTATGCAACTGTTAAGGACAAAATCCTATATACGAAAGTAAAAATTCAGTGACCACACTGCAGTGGTAAATAACATTTCGTCACTGTCACAGACAGCCCTGCCTTTAATATATTGCCCATGTCCAACAGCAATATTTTTTTCCCTAATAAATGCAGCCTAGCCTTGGAAAAGTAAATCTGCCTCTTCCTACAGCATCTCAGAGGTTGCCTTTCCTTACTTTTATAACCTTGGAGGTGGATGGCACCCTAATTCATTAACTCCTTGAACAGCTTTCATTATTCATGAAGAGTTAGTGCCTTTCCCATTGTTTTGTCTCTCAGACTTGGTTCCGCCAGTGGCCACCACGAGCATCCTCACCCCCACCCAACAGCGCTGGCCTAGTTTAACAACCCTCTGACTCTGCAACAGCAACTAAGTGATGGCAACTGCTTCCCTCCACTGCCTTCGGGGTGAGAAAGGAGAAACTTTGACTACAATCAGTCTTTTATGCAAGAAATCTGGGGCTTTCCAGTGTAACTGAAGTACCAGGGAGCCTTCACCCCCGACTGCGTGCCCTTGCCGCCTCCCGCTGCTCCTCCTGGCCCTCTTTCCAGAGCCTGCGGCAGCCTTGGTGTCCTGGCTGGAGGAATTCATCTGCATGAAAAACTCCTCTGCTCGTTAGAGATGCCTTGTGTCAGCCACTGGCACAAGGTGCTGAACTCGGGGACTGCCAATGGAGATGCAGCCGAATGCGCCAGTGCCAGCCAGGGGTGGGATAAAGCCTTGTCATCCCTGCCTGACTCCATCAGCAATTGCCCCACAGCTTCTTTAGCTTAGGGACAGAGCAGGAAAAAACCCAGGCAGGGTTATTTCACGGGGACACAATAGGAATGGCTGAGTTTGCAGCTGCCCCCAGTGAAAGGGCCATTGAACCCTGACTGTAAAACAGAGATTGCTCTTCCTTTACGCCCAATTAAGCCGCAGTCCTCAGCAGCTCGGCTACAGCACTGCTGGTGCCTCCCTCCTGCAGCGTTTATCCCCTGGGAACAGCTCAACCCGGGGCTATTCCTGGTTTAACTCAGGACAGCACTCAGCACTGTGACTGCTCCCCTGCTTCCCACTGAGGGATCTGCTGACACAACCAAGAAGGCACACCGTGAGCAGGATCCGTGGAAGAGTGACTTCAGAGGAAGGTAAACCGAGACTTGAGAGAAGTCAGCTGGGATCCCACTGCTGAAACAAAGCCATTCGAGATGCCCTAGGATATCTTTCATACCTTTCCACCATACTTCTGCAGGACAGAAGCATCCTGCAGGTTCTGTGTGATACCAGCCAGCCCCAGGCCAACGTCTCAGACACCTTGGGGTGTCTAAAATGGCAAAGAATGTCTATTTTTAGGGTACTTATGGAGCTTCTCTGCACCATGGGTCTGTCCAAGTACAGACCTGGCACCACAAATTGCTTGCACCCAGCCAGCAGGACAGCAGCATATGCACAGACCTGGGGACAGTAATTAATCTTTCTAATATGTCCCCCATCAAGTGAAGATGTTAAGCTAAAAGGCAGATCATTGTTTGCTCTGCATCTGAATTCAAAGCTGAGAAAACGCTAATTCTTAAGCCTCACCTAATACCTCTAATTCCCGCCAAATTTCTAGCACAGTCAGGAAAAATTGATTTAGAAGTCATTACTTGCACAGAGTGCAACTCAGCTGTTTCAGAGCAGTGTTTAAGGCACAGCCACAGAGGCCATGGAACAGAGGGAGATCCTTTAGGGATGGGTCAGGTGCAGGAGCAGAGCAGGGCTCCAGTGACGGCACTGATGTGTCCACCCCTTTTATCTGTCATCTACAGAAAACTGAACATCTTGATCCATTCAGACCTTTCCCAAGGTTTGGAGAATTAGGTTTAATTACATCTTTAAAAGACAGTATTTGGAAACTAGAATTCCTGTATTAGGAGAACCTGTTTGAGTTCCTGTATTTAACCTTGTTCCACTTGCACAACACAGGTGAGAGAAGTTGCAGAGGCCATGGATGGGGAAAGCCACACCACAAACACCCTTCATCCCAAAGAAGGGATGTCAAAGCATCTCCAAGTTCATGAAACAAATAAGAACTGAGAAAATAAGCATGAGGTTACACAGGCCACGCCTTGGTTGAGGGTAATGACTAGCCTGGAAAAAAAAAAATGGAGAACAGAGAGAACAGGAAAATATATAGAAATACTGTCTCATCTCCTTTGTATTCAGGCTGAGAGTATGTAAAAAAGTTGCCTGTCCTGAAGAGTTTGATATGAAAAAAATATCCTCACTTAAAAAAAAATAAATCTTTAATCTGTTAGAAAATTAATATTGCCAAATGATTAATTCCTCCTAATGATACTGCTTCTTGAAACACCTTGTATTTTCACACACTTACATTGACTTTAATGAATAATTCAAACTGTTTTGGATAAATAAATAAAATATGAGTTGGGCTTTTTTGGTCTCATATTGGAAATGTCACTGCTTTTTATTCCATTGCTTTGACACTCCTTACATCTGAAACTGTTCAGAACAGCCTGGAAATACCACAGCTTTGGCTCCTAGTTCAGCCAGGTCAATCAATAACAACAGCAGTCACTGCACCAAAGAAAACCAAATTCACGCTCAGCCTTTTCCCCAGGGGAAGAAGAGGAAACAATGTGACTCTGAGCATGCCAAAAGTGGCATGAAATTAAATGTATCACTAGTCTTTTCCAGGAAAATACAAATTTGTTCTGCCCATCCTCAAAGATGCCACAAGCCATGTAGCTGCATTAATTCAGCTGCAATCCCAGCTAACATGTATCTCTGTCAGAAAGGCCTGCAGTCCTAACTCTCCATTAAAGGTTACTTTCCCTCAGTGACATGTTTGGGGGTCACTCACTCCGACACACAGAGGATAAAGCGTTTACACATCAATTCCTGTCCCTGCTAACCCTGCCAGGGTGCCTCAAGACAGATGCCACCCAACTATGCCATGGAGGATGCTGCTTCTTCACCAACCCTGCTTTACTTCAACAAGAGATGGCTTCAATTTTGTTTACAGCTTACAGAAGGGATGCCAGAACCACCTTGTTCATAACAGGTCCATAATGGGAGGAGGAAACGCTGTTTTCTCAGTCCCAAGCAGCAAGGCACAATTACCTTTATTCTTCCCCATCTACAGGAGCTGCTGCCATGCAGTGGCACTCCTGAATCACCCCCTGCACCCCCAACCTGATGCTGAATTACTCCATCCATTGCAGGTCCGTCCTTCCCACCTGACTCTCGGCACCTGGGACCCTTCCAGTCATTCCCCTGCTCAAACCCCGAGCTGAAATTTTCTTTGCCGGCCTCAGTTTATGAGGAGCAGCGTCTGAAAAGAGTTCTGAGATATTCTGTGAAGGGCACAACATAAAAATAAATTGTATCGTGTTAAATAAAGGCTAATAGGAGAAGAGCTGAACATTTTCTGATGTAGGCAAGTTTACGACCATTGCTTTTGAGAAATAAAATTCGCTTTGCTAGATTTTATAGGCGTGTTTTATGCCCTGGGGGAGTGGGACCACGCAGCCCCACACCACCCCTACTCGACCTTACAGTCTGGCAGCCTCACGCTGCTCTCTGCAAAACTCGAAATTTGTGACATTACAGCCATGAATTATAACTTTTCTTGAAGGTAAAAACAGTTTTATATTCAACAGACTGCACTGGCTCTTCAATTTGAAACCTAAGTGGTATTTATTTGATCAGTCAACATTGGTTTATTTTTAAACCGTGTATGTACCATATGGTTCAATGCACCTCCCAGCCCCCTCCTCCAGCCACCAGCTTGCCCTTCCAGCAGCTCTGGGGAGAATTTTCAAAGGCAGCACAGCACAGGTAAAGGTCTCCACCACCATGACCAGCTGCAGCTCTTGCACTGCCCGAGAACTCTCCACTAAAAAAAAAAAAATTCCCAGATGTTTCTCTCCACTAAGGATGGTTGGCAGAAGGCCTCATTTCAGACAACCCATGTACCTTTACAAAGGTACCCTTTTCTTGGAAAGAAGTCCATAATTAATTATCCTCTGCTAACTTGCAGAAAGTAGCAGAGGACACTGGAAGGGTAAGGTGAGAGCAGCAGGACACTGAGGACCAAAGAGGGGAAGCCGTGGAAAAGCATGAACTCTCTTACAGTACCTACACACACACATAGAACATGGGTCAGGATCAAGTAAAGGGTGATTTTCTTTTCTTCCTTTTGCTAAGACTGAGATTAAAACACCAAATTGCAAAACTCACAAGCACACCTGAAGCTGGCCAATGAACCATCATTGAGCAAAAAGTTCTCTCAGGGCATCCCAGTCAGGGCACTGCTTGGAGCTTTCTCTGTCCTTCTTCTCCTTGTTGGCAGAGCTGCTTTGGAGTGGGGGCAGGCAGAAAGCAAGGGGGCTTTTGGAAGCTCCTCTCAGTTCCTCAGCCACCCCTGCAGTTGTTCTCAGTGGAGGCAGAACAGTGTTGTGTGAAGGGACCCTGGGTACCACTAAAATCTGTGGCTGTAATGATGTGAGCACTGCTTGCAGCACTGCAGAACTCAGTGGGGATGGCAACACACCCCAGACACAGCAGAAATTAACCTCAGGAGAACTATTTATTGCCCAAGATGGATCTCATCAATTAGCATGATATGGCACAAACAGTTTGGAAATTAGGGTGGTCACACTGGCCATAAATTGTGACCCAAGCAGGAAGACATCTCCCTCCACCGCCCAAATGATGATTAAAGTCTGCCAGCCACATTTCCCTTCCATATGGCAATTACAGCCCAACAGCACTTCTCAGAACAAAGTGATGTCAGCCAGAGCTGCAGCTTCAGATTAACTTCGGATGCAAAAAATAACCTCACCTTAAAAACACAAATATACTGTGTCATTTCAGTTTACAGGAAAGTATTTAACTTCTGCTTCTAGAACCAGCCAGCAAATCTCAGGTATAAGTCTTCCAGCCTATATGTTTTCCAGGTAATCTATTTTGAAGTTCAAAAAAACAAGTCAGAGGGACTTTTCGTGGGCTGTAGTTCAGGGAAGTCAGGTAGCAAAAAACAGGGACATAACTTGTATCACTTGACAGATGAAGGAGAATCACTTCTCCACTAAGTTGTTTCCAAGAAAAAAGAGTCCTTTGAAACCCCTCAAGTGTCTAATGAAAAGATTAATCCTAAGAACAATATAATTAACATATATAATATGCATTGTTAATTAGACAGGGTGGTCTGCAAAAGCATTTAATAGATTAATTTATCCCCTGCCTATCACGTCCCCTGCTCTCTGCCCATCATTTTGTTTCCATTGGCACGTCACTACTATCAGTACTACCCCAAAACACTGGATGCATTTAAACCTCTGAAACAGCACCCAGCATCTGCTATTAAACCAAATGAGAAAAACAGCTCCAGAAATAGCTGTTTGTTCTCTCTCACAGTGAAGACTTTTTGCAGGAGTTTTTAGTAATTCACAGCACAGGGTGGACAATATTCAATCATGCATTAGAGAGTGCTTCACAGTTTATTAGCTGATGATGCTCACCGAAGCTGTGAACGGGAGAGATTTCCACCGCTGGCAAGAGATGATTTCAAGCCTTCCCCGGAGCAAAGCCATTCTGCTCTTACTCATGGAACTTTTTATAGTCAAATTCAGATGCTGAGACTCCTGGAAGCGCTATTTTGACTCAGTGGTAGTGTCCAAGATTATGTTACTTACAGTTTCTTGTCTCCCTCTGTTCCCTGCACTGCAAAGTCTGTGCTCACAACACAAAAAGTTCCTAGCTTTGCAGGCAGTCAAAATACAGAACTAACAAATGCCTCATGAGGCTCCTCCCATGTCTAAAGCCCTGTCAAATAACTCTGTGGCGTAAGACAGATGCTGAGATGGGGCAGGGCATCATACAGGTACCCTTTAGCTCTAATTTGGGATGCACAGACCAAACTCTAAAACCCTGCAGCCTGTTTGGGAGCATGGCTTTTAACAAGCTCTTCTGCCCATCTAATGACCTCCTCACCATCATTGTAACCCCATTCCCACCTCCAGAACTCCCTTTTTTGACACTGTGCCCTGCCCCGAGGCGGGGGGGCTCAGAAAGGTCAGCCAATGGCCCCGGGGCGCTGAGCACAGCCTGCAGGGCACAGCCAGGAAAATGCACAGGATTCAGCCAGCTGGGAGGAGAACACAATGGCACTGCAACAGAGAAAGGCACGGCTCTGCAGCACACCACCTTACTTGTGTTTTTAATGGCAAAAGATTGTGGAGTTTGTTTTTGGGCTTTTGTTCCAAAGGAAATTAAGCTCTAAAAAGCCTCCACTGCTCCTTCTATTTAATCCTTTTTTCCTCCCCTGTTTATCCCCTTAATAGTGTTTTGAAGTGTTGGCTCTGAGAACGTATTGCTCTTGGCCTGAAAGCTCTCTGGATGCCAACTAGTCAAACCTTTCCCAAACCCTCCTCCCTGCTCTTCGTGCTCCTGCAGCAGGACCCAAAGGCACTCTGCTCAAGAATCACATCAGGCGTTTCCTCTGAGCACTCTTCTGAGTGCCCCAGACCTCCTCTCACGGGATAGCAGGTTCTGCCCTGTTTTTATTGGCATATTTGTCATGTTCTGCTTCATTGTCCGGTGTCCACTTTATGAAAACAATCCTTTAAAGATGCTCATGCTGGATGCTCACGCTGGTTCAGCGTGGAGCAGCAGCAGAGCAAGAGGGGAAGAAGGACTTTCAAACAACAGAACTGCAGGATTGTGACACAGATGTAAAGACAAGCAAACTTATTTCCCTGGAGCATGAAAGATGTTTGGAAACAGAGCCATCTCCTGGATAACCAGGCTTTCAATCATCTTATTCCAGCCTCTGGAGCTTTTATTTCCATTGCAGGAGTCTGAGACGTTAGTATGAACAAAGGAGGGTTATTTCCCTAAACCTTGTGCTCATACTCCTGGCCAAGAGGCAAAGGCTTGATGCCTCCAAGCACAGGTGTTGCCAAGGCTGGAGGACACCAAAATCATCTCCAGGCAGGGAGACAGGAAAGGTAACATCTGTCTCAGCCCAAATGCCAAGTCTCCTCTCCTGATCCTGAATTATTCATCACGTGCTAACTTCCAAGCCAGTTCAGTTTTCAATTTTTAAATATTTAATAATTGAATATTAAATATTCATGCAATTTTATTAGAAATTTTGGAAGATGGGCACTAAGGCTCTAATTGTAAAGTTCATCATTGGCACTGACTGCCTATTCAGAGAAACCTTCTGGCTACCTAGAAAGAGAGAAGGAAGAACAGAAAAGCTGAAACAAGTATTTATGGACCTCTCTGACACCAGATCACAAGAGAACAGAGACACCTATGCCATTTGTTTTCAAATATATATCACCTCTTTATGAAAAAGCTGAGAAACCTGCACTGGGAACATGCTAGTCAGCTGCAGTCTAAAGAGTTTTTAAGCGTTTAATTTTAGTGCCACAGAGAAAGATGTCCACCTCAGACAGCTGCAGTGGATCTGGCTGGTAAAAGGAGCCTCTGATTACAAGAAAAATATGCAGTAAGTCTTGGTTGGGATTCGATGCAGATGCAGGGACAGTTCAGCTCAATACACCCCTAGGAGGACACAGATTCCTCTCTTTTTCTGATGCCTACTCAGAGGGGACACCAGGAGGCATGGTCTTCCCTGAGCTGATCTAATAACTTGGATTCATTAATTTTCCATGGCTGTTTCTCTCGTGTAGTTCCTGCAGACCATGTTTTCCTCCTTTTTAGTAGATGACATGTCTTTAACCCTGATTCCTGCTGAGAGCGAGCCCATGTTCCTGTCCCTCTGTATTATGAGCACACATTCCCCTCTGGGATGGAAATTGTATGGTTTACACAAAAGATGACACAAAAGGCCTGGAATTATATGCAAATGAATGGATCCATTCCTCACTTCTTACCATCAAAAGCCTGACTTTCCAACAACTGCATGGGGTAATTTCTGCACCAGCTTTCAAACAAAGGGCATCTCTGTGTTATTAACATCTCACTGTGGTGAGCAGTTTGTCACCTTTCACAAGAATTATCTGAAAAGACACCAGCAATTATTCCCAAGGAGATTATTGGGTGGCTATGTCCCAGCAAAGCAGCTGGAAGCTCAAGAGACATAATATGCACCAGGAAAACTACTTTCCCAAGTCAAGAGAACACGGAACAGAATAAAAAATGAACTAATTGGAAACAAACACTAAACTAGAGGTAAAGTCATGCTTGTTCCCTTCAGTTTTGTTCATCTCTATACCAACATTAGGAGCACATCAAAAGAAAACTAAAAGCTCCTGATTATGACATGAGATAACAGGACATTAACTCTGGATACTTATCCTGGGAAGAGCTTGGTATTTATAATAAAACACCCAGAAGAAAAATGACTCCAGCATCAGCTCCAGCTGCCGAAATCCAGCTGACTTCTAGGTCTCGTATATTTGGGTTTTCCAAGAATTTTAAACACCAAGGACTGGACAAACGCAAGACAGCCAAGTGTCCTCTTCCTGGGATTGTTGTATAACTCCTGGTTATATCTTAAAATACAACCCAAGAACCAGCATTTGCTTGGCGAATGCTCATGAATGAAGTAGGGCAAAGAGCAGGAGTCCTGTGGAATTCCAAGGAAGCAATTACTCATGGCTCTTGAGAGAAATGAGTAAGCAGGGTCCCTGCCTGTGCAAGAATGACCAAGAGATTCAGTCACACAAATTTCTTCAGGGAAATCAGTATTAAAGAAGGTGATGTTCCACTGAGTGTCCTTTGAGGACAGGCCATTTCCAGTTACACAGAATCACAGAATGGTTGGGATTGTAAGGGACCTTAAAGATCATCGTGTTCTACACAGGGAGGCCACTCACTGGATCAGGTTGCTCAGGGGCCCATCCAATCTGGCCTAGGGGAGTTAGGGGGAATTAAATCCCATTAAGTGATGCTCCATCAGCTGCTAATTCCACATTCTGACCAGAAAACATACCCAAGAAACCAGGGATGTAACCCTGGCATCGTAACCTTGGGAAGTCAAATTCATATTCAAAAACCCAAAAAACAAACCGCCACCAACAAAAAAAGCAAGTCTGACCTCTGAGATAAAAGTGGAAATCTCTTACCCAGTGAAATACATTTGCTAGTGCTGAACCACCTCATTGTCTTCAGCTCTGTGAAAAATACCTCGTTTCTTTGGAAATTCTTCTAAACACCAACACCCGTAATTAGAGATCTCTTTGGAGCCAGAGAAGCACCAGAAAATCTGAACAAGTCTCCTGTTTGATGGTGGGAAAGAAGAACACACTATTGCTGCACTTTTGGGTGCACATTGTCGACAACTCTAAGCTCAGACTTCTCATAGAACCTATAAACATATTAAAAAAATTATGAACTGTGCTTGTTTCAAGTGCTAGCAACATCCAGAGAGCACATAATGGTCCAAAATGGAGCACTTTAGTGTGTTCATTTCTTCAATGATGTTTTTAAAAGTTTCTCTTCATCTTCTAGGAGATATTGTCCAAAGTCAGACTTCATGTTGCTGCAACACATCCACACAGGACATTCCACAAGCCCACAGGCAATATGTGGAGTAATACAGCTGAGGAAATCAAAGATTCTGCAGAAGGCTCAGCATCTGCCTTCAAAGGAAGGCTACTGAAAGAGACTTGATCAAGCAAAGAGACTTGATAGCTTGAGAGTTTAAACCAGAGCTTTTGGCATAATTTTGACTGCAAATAATAATAAAACACTCTGACAGCAGGGGTTTGGGTGGAGAAAAAGGGTGAGGGAAGTAGAAACATATTCTTAATTAAAATCTCATTTAGCAAAATTTTTTTAATGTGCTTAAAAATTCCATCGAGGTCACCATTCTGGAGAGATGACAAACTCCTGGGATAAAGGCTGGAAAATCCTGGTAGTCGTGTCACATTTAGCAAGTCAAAGATATGTTTGTATAAGGCTGTAGAGGGCTAAATCCATTTTACATGCCATATGTATTATTAATTTCTGACAGTGGGCTTAGAAAAACCTAATTCACTGGAATAGGAGCTCCCTTTGAGCAGAGGGAAGCCTTTTCAAAACTCATCTTTTATTGACTGAATCATTTTTTGAGTCAATCTGTCTGCTTTCGGCAAGACAAGAGTTTTAAATCTTCTCTCTTTTTTTTCCTCCTTTTTGAGTCCTGGCAAGTCTATTAAAACCTGCTAATGTATGCAGCAAGGCCTCTGATTTGAAATGTAATGAATTCTTCAGATAGTGGCAGATTAGGGGGAGAAGATGATAGAAACAGCCAGAGCTGCCAAAAAAAGAACTCTCCAGAAAAAGAGGAGGAGAAGGGTGAGTGGGAACGAGAAAGATTAACCCTTTTTATCCAGAGGAAGAAAATATTTAAGCTCCATTAATAGAATCAGTTAGAAAAGCAGAACTGGAAGAGGCAGAGCATCTTCAGGCTTGCCTGCGGCGGAATGAGACAGAGAATAAATGAATCTTTCCTCCTAGAGTGTCTTGTAAGATTAGGTAATTCCCTAAGTGAAAAATGAATAACTTAGAGAAAATTAGCTCCATCCATATAAATAAGCCTTCATATTCCAAACTCGTCACCTAGAGCTTCCCAGGCGAATGCCCTGAAACATTTCTGCTGTTGTGTAACAGATGGTTTCCTCCTCCCCCCTTCCTTGGGTTGGTTCCAACCGCAGTATCTTTCAGGTGATCTTGTTTTAGCACAAAAATGAGCATTTTGGGTGTAAATCATCAATCCCGTTAGTGAAAGGAAGCTTGGCAGTTTTATTGTCTTTGGCATCTTTGAAGTGCTGGACAAACCTTATGGAGTCACACAAATGAGAGACTAGCACCGTCTCCATTTTACAGATAGAGGAGCTAAAGGAAAGAAAGTCAAGGATACTACTTAATTCAACAGCACAGACCTGGTGACAGCCCTGAGAACACAGAATCTGCTGAATCACGGCACAGACCTGGAATATCTTCCTGTTTAACGGGAAAATTCATAGCTCAGCTTTGAATTTGATGGCTTTAAAAAATAAAATTAGCTCCATAATAAAGTTCTAATGAAACAAGACCTTAGAGAGTAGTCTGGTGGAGCACAGGTGACCCAGTGGACTATAATGAAAATAAAGCTCAGCAGAACTGATGCAGGTGAGTAAATGTGGGAGATTGAGAAACAGGTTCTGTCAGCCCAATGTCCCTTTGCTAATGACAGGCATTAAAATGTTTAAACAACTGAGAAATCCCAAATAACAGAGGCAAAATTCTTCAATTTAACATGAAGCAGAGATGTGTAAGTCCATTCATGTCTTGAAGAGGAGACTGTCTTTCCCGACAGATGTAAGGCATTCAATCCTCTATCACACAACTCAAACTAACAAAAGGCAAGAAGTTTTAAGAGCAAAGTTAGCTCAAAAGCTGCTGGAGGCAGAAAGTGTGGAAACTAAGCATGAGCTGGAAAAAGCAGCAGCATGAAACCTTTGCAGTGGGATACAGGACACAGGTAAAAGTGTTATCTTGGAGGCCAGCAAGCCATGGGAGTTAGCCTGGCTTTTCAAATTGCTTCCAGGTACAGTCTGCATTTGCTGGCAGAAACACATTTTCTTCCACCCTGGAGACTAACAGTGGCTGTTTGCTTGTGCCCACATCTCCTAAACTCCATCAGCCCCTTGATGTGATTCTCCCCAACTGGGAAGCCGCCTTTTCCTACCTGTCTGTTTGCTCCCAAGCCTGACGTGAGTGCTGCAGAACTCACAGATGAGAACTTTTACATTTCCACATATTAGTGCTTTTGGGAAGAAGAGGCTGTGCTTGCTTTCATGTACGTAGACACAACCCTGACCTTTAGCTGGGTCCCAGCCCTGTGATTCAATAGCTGGCACTCGCTTCCTGAATCAGTAATGAGCTAAAGGTTACGGCAGGGAGCACGCTGCGCTCTGGATATAACATTTTTCAGAGAAGATAAGAGACTCAGACCTGGAGTGTTCCAGAAGAGGTAAAACATTTTTCCTGGCAGAGCATTTTTTATTTGGGGCTGAGGGCACGACCCAGGACTGTGGCATCAGTCCTGTACAAATGCCATTTGGTAACCACGTTGTGCCTCCTCCATTTTCAAGTTAAAAAGACACTTCTCACTTTCTGCCATCGGGATCCTGTGTAACACTAAGCAGGTGCTGTACTTCACACTAGCCATGGATGCGTGTCAGTGGTGGATGAAGCAATCCCTGTGCAGATTTCCTTTTGCTATGAAGTTTGCAGAGCACTTGGAGAATCCTGAGAGGCCAACACACTCATTGCAGCAAGCTCCACCACACCAACTGTAGTAACAGGCTCAATGAACAGCCTACCCCAGAATTTCACTATTTTTCTTTTCCAACTACATCTCGAATTCCCCCTGCACAGCTTCTACATCCCTTCTTCCTGCCCTGCTTGTTGGGAAGATCCCCTTGCTTTCCAACATTGCTTGAACTCTTCCATCTCTCTGTCTCCTGAGAGCTCTGCACCAAGCACTGGCTTAGTGCAGGACTATCCTGTTTGGAACAAGATCAGTCAAAAAATCGAGATCTCCCGTGCTTAGTCACCAAAGAGATTATTTTGGTACAGAAAAAAAGCACAGCACTGAGGTAACCTTGACTCTTGGTTTCCAATGATCCACCCCCCACACCAGGGAGCAAGTGCACAGAGAATCCTGATCTCTTGCACTGCAGCCTCCCACAAGAAGGATTCACTTCAGGTTTAGGTTTAGAGAACATTTTACTCACTGCTGCTACTGCTGCGGACTCTTCCCACTGAGGTCAATGACACCAAGTGCCACGGAGACCATGCTGCTGGCATGAGCAGCTCTGCCAAAACAGGTCAGAGAGTCTTAGGAAAAGTGTATGTTGAGGAACAAGAGAGGAAAGAAAAAAATGGTACACACAAAAGATCTGTGTGCATGGGATTTGCAAGCAACGAGAAACAGATTTATCCAACTCGGCTAAATCAGTGAATTAGCTCTGTGCTCGAAGAAAAAGTTATCCTTAAAGGCTGTGCTATTCAGTAGCTCACTTTACATCTGAGAAAAGTCTGCAAAAATCCTCCTGCATTATCTCTAGCCTTATAGATTTCTTCTTTTCATCTCAGGCTCAGAGTGGGGATTACCCATTAAGGTGCAGTGGCCAAATCACATTCAATCTATTCTCTCTAAAAAGAAGAAAAAGCTTGGGTCTCTCCTGTCCTCTTCCATCTCATTCACTTCTCGTGTCCACATCCAACGCATTTACCTCCAACTTTCCACAGTTGCATTCAATCGGTGAATAGGTTCTGAATACCAACAGGACACAAAGGATACTAAATAACAATTCTTGCTTCTCAATCCTACAGGCTGCATCCTACCGCTCCAGCACCACAGAACAAGGGTTCATTTAAAATCTTCATGTATTTCTCAACCCAATAACCAGAGCTGGCAATTTCCAGCCAGCACTGACCAATTTTGACCCGCACAGTTTCCACAGCATCACATCCCTTGTTGTGATCAGGGATGCAACAGTGGCAGCAGCACTGGCAGGTTGGTGTCAGACCATCTGGGCTCAACATCTGCAGTGCTCCACATCTGGCCACCCCCACACTTGACCTGGCAGCACCAGCACGAGCAGATGTGCCCAGCGAGGAATGATGTGACCAAGAGATCCAGCCCTGAGCTGTGCCAGCTCCGCCTCCTCCCCTGCTGCTGCAGCCCCAGTGGGACCATTACCAAGTGGAGTTAAACAAAGGAGTTAATAAGTACAGCTGGAGAGAGGTAATAAAAGCAAAAGACAACTAGAAAAGTACCTTTGCAAGCAGGTAAGGCATGTAACTACAGGCAGCTAAAATGCTTTTACCATGTTGAGGTTTTATAAAAATGTGTTTGCTTTTCTTCAACCACAGAAGTCAGAGAATGTAAACATCTGCTTGTTCATGCTGTCTCTCTCCCACAATGTTTTGATTTAGATATTTTCCTGTAATGTCTGCAACTTAAACACAACAGAATTGTGCCAAGGCTTCAGCAACAAACAGTAAAAGGGACTGAAGGTATTAGAAAAGTGAAAAGCTAATAAACCCAAAGCCATTTAAACAAACTGACAAGAACCCTGGTATCACTCTGAAGCATTCCGAAGCAGAATTTCCTGAGCTGAAATTACCTTGAATGCATCTTTCCAGTAAAACTGAAATTACCTCCCTTTCAGCATGAGACCTATTGAAGCACTTGACCCTTTGGACATTATAATCTCCTTGGCAGCATTATCAACAGTTGCTTCAGAAGCTGGTGAGCTGGAAGCCCAGCATGACTGTTTGTCATGGTTTAACCCCAGCCAGCAACTAAATACCACACAGCCACTCATTCATTCCCTCTCATCATCTACAGGACTCTCAGTGAGGTTTATTCTGCTGCTCCGATAATTTTATTTACTTGTATTTGGATTCCAAGACAAAAAAAGTCAATTATGGCTTACTAAGAATTATAAAGAACTTGTGTAATTGGGCTTCTGATTTAGTTATCAATCCAAAAAGACATTCTGTACTAAGAAGTAAAAGATAAAACCCTAAAGCAAGGTTTGCATGACTTGCAGCTGCTCAGATTAAAAAAAATGCCAAAAAACAACAAACAAAAATTGGAGAAAACCTAAAGTGATTTTTATTAATGTTTTAGATGACTTAGAAAAAAAGTCACTTAATCATAACATCGTAAACAAGGAAGTTCTACAGCAGTATTTAAAAATATCCAAAATTGTTTCAGGAGCCCCATTGATTTGAATTAGGCAGCTGCATAATCACAGGGGCTGCAATTTTAATGAACATTTCAACAGGAAATGTAGAGCTGATTATATATATCAAAACAGGAAAGATCTGAATGCTGCAGCAACTCTTTTTTTGTTGTTGTTTTGTTTGTTACCTCAGTGTGCAGATCCGAACCAACTCCAGAACTAATACAGAACTTACCTGACAGCCCTCTCTCCTTGACTCCCAATACTTCTGGTTGCAGCTCTGATCTTACTGTCTTGATACATGTCATTAGGCACAGCATTTTGAAAAATAATTAGTGATTCAATCAGATTTTACACTGGATCAAGTGGCTGGAAACTTCAATGCTGTGCTGCAGTTTTCCCTTAAAATACTTTAGGGCATGTTATATATACTTAATTAGATAATGTTTATACAGTGCTTTGAAGAAATAAGGAACTCTGTAAGGGCTGGGTCGCATTTTCAGAAAGGAAAAGAGCAGTGTTGAGACAGCACAGGCAGAGAGGGAGAACAAAGCTCTCAAAAGCTGAACACCACCTTGTTTTCAGAAAGGTTTCAGGACATTTGAGAAAAAATATGTCAGCAGCTTCCAACATCCAGGCACTAAGAAAGAAACAGAAGTTGTGAAACAGGGGATGCTGCAGAGGCAGTGCAATGACAGAGCTGCTGATACCAAAGTGAGAACAGTGGCTCCAGAGTCACAGGGGCAGCAGCAGCAGCTCTCCAGAAGGAAAACTTTGCTTATACCAAGCCCAGGGCATTATTATTACCCTCTTAACAGCAATTTGCAACATAAGGACTCAGACAGAGTTGTAGGCCGTGATGAAACAAAATGCATTCCACTCCTGTGAACGCTCTTACTCATACGAGTGGGAACTAATGGAATAAAAGTATCTGGCTGCTGAGGGAAGCAGGGTTTTTTTGTTGAAGTTAGGGTGCTTTTGGGTTGCATGCTAAAATACTAAAATACACTGCAAAATACAAAAATGTCTTCCTAGGAGGAACAGGGAGCAGCACACGGTCTTCCCCTGACTGGGCACCCAGAGCAAGCACCAGAGGGGAGGCAGGGCACGGAAAGGGTGAGGGCCAGGTTCTGCTCTGGATCAGGATGAGGCACCACATAAATCCTCCATCCAAACCGCTATTAAAAGAGTTTGGAAAGCAACAAAGCAAGCTGTGGCTAAATCCACTCAGAGTGAACAAGAGATGCTGCATCCAGGCATTTGGCTCCCTACAGGGCAAGAGGCACAGAGAGTGCTCCAAAGAGTTTCCAGTGAGCAATGAAAGCAAACAATGTATGCAGGGAGCTTTAAAAATGATTGCAAAGAGAGCCCTGAGCTTCTGTTCTGTGCGGTTTTGGGTTTTTTATTTGCCTATAACTAAATTACATGATTTCTTTGCAAGTCTAATTAAGCAGTTAATTGATGCTGGTGCCCTTTAGCATCTGGCATTTAAGATTAAGTAAATAATGGAGAAAAGTGCATGCAGCACCCAGCCATAATTAAACACAGCAAGGGTTTGTTCCCCACCTTCCCCCGTTCTAACCTGTTACATATAAATCTCTGAGGATAACTGTCTTTAATAGCCTCAAATACACTTACACACCATATAATGGATACTTGACAACAGTATTTTTCCTCCTCGGGATTGTGGATAGTAGGTGTATCTTTGCTCTTAATCAGGAGATTTCATTTTATGCCTTGCAATCAAGGGGATGGAAAAGCCTCATTGTGACAACTCTACCCAACTGAAGAGCATGTTATAGATCTTCACGGGAACATACTTTTAAATCCAGGACTGTGACTGTTGGCATCTTGTATTAAAGATTTGTGGTTAAATTTTTCCCTTTTTCACATGCTTGTTCTTTCCTGATGGACCATTCTGTTGTTATTCATGTATTTCCTGAAGTCTGTGGAAATGCAGGTTGTGAAAAAGAAAGATTGAGGCACGTAAAATAAAGCTCCAGGGAGACCTTATTGCTGCCTTTTAGTTCTTAAAGGTGCTTTATAAGAAAGACATGGAGAGACCTTTGAGCAGGGTTTCTGCAATAGGTTTTAAACTAAAAGAGGGTCGATTCAGACTAGATATAAAGAAGAAGTTTTTTACAATGAGGATGGTGAAACACTGGCAGAGGTTGCCCAAAAAGGTGGGGGGTGGAAGCTTGTGAGGTCAGGCTGGACAGGACTCTGAGCAATCTGACCTAGTTGAAGATGCCCCTGGCGTATTGCAGGGGGTTGGACTAGATGACCTTTAAGGGTCTCTTCCAACCCAAACTAGAATATGATTCCATGATTTTTCACATGTAGAGCACTGCACTGAGATTTCCATCTGATCTTAAGAGCACAGTTTCCTCAGGAGGCCGTATGTTAAGGACTGGACATAATTCTATGACATACTCCATGTCTTAGCCTACAAGAAATTCTGAACCAGCTACAGCAGACCCAGCTTCTGCTACTCCCCCAACAAGATCACTCAGGAGCACTCAGGCTGAGCTGGCAATGTCAGCCAGACTGCTTTCCGAATACAGCTTTGATTCAAACTATCAACACTATGAAAGGTTTGCAGTCCTTCCAGAGCTGCCTGATGGAAGGAATTGCTGCCCAAAGATTAGTGCCACAATCTTTTTAGACTCTGCAAGCAAAAAAAAAGCTTGTGTGGAGACTCCTGCCCACCTCCCATGGGTGCTTAATTAGTATCTCTGGCATACTCAGAGACCTTTAGACAGAGGGTGCTACAGAAGTGGAAAATATTATCATCATTATGCCTGCTCCCACCAGTGCTGGCATCCAAGGGAGAGCTTGCCCAGCAGATGGTGAAGTCATGAGCACGGCTGGCTCTGGTTATAATTTCCCTCATCACAGACTCTCCTCGTTGGAGCAGCTTCCCTTCTTGATGCCTGAAGAGCAAACCAGAACCTGCAGAACAGGACTGCATCCTGCTGGTCAGTACCACTGACACATTCAAACCAGCCAGCACTCAAATCACTCCAAACTAAATCATCCAAGGGGCTTTCTAATTAAAAAGAGCTTCACTTAGATGGCAATTCTTTTTCCCACCTGTCACAGTCAGCCCTCCCCTGAATTTTGATCATTAAAAGGAAAAAAAAAAACCCAAAGCATTAGTCAGCTTTTGTTAAGTGTCAAACATTCCTACTCTAAACAATGAGCAAAACAAGGAGAGCTGTTTAATAGCTCTCAGAGCAACTTTATACCTTCCCAAACACTATTTCTGTACCTCTTGCTAATAGCTTATTTGCCCTGGTTGTATGGAAGAGCCGGCTCGCTCCAGCTTTGACAGAGGAGAACAGCAGTGTTTAACATGCTGCAGGAGGTGTGATATGCCTGGTTCTAATTTTTATCCTTATTTATTTCTGTTGGGGTTAGCAGCTGAGGACTCTGAGCTACCTGAGGCGTAACTAAGATGCCATTAGCTTTAAATCTGTTCCCAAGTGCTGCAAGCAGCCTCTCCATTTGGCTTAGGACATCACCTTGCAGATGAAGCCTTTGCATATGTGGCAACATTCTGCTCAAAACTTCTCTCTTCACCAAAAATGTCCTAGGGATTTTGGAATAAAATCTTAGGGTAATGCTCCCCTCCTCTTTCCTGGAGTTTTTCACTGTAAAATGTGAAGGATCCCGTAGTAGAAAGAAGTGCTTGAAATGGGAGCGAAGAGTAATCCCTGCTACTCCTTGTAGCACCATGGGAGTCCAAGCACGTTCTGCAGGGAGCTTGGCAAACGCATCAGCACCCTGCCCACGCAGCGAGGAAGGGACTGAGCGTGGAAACAACCTGACCTGGAGTTCCTCCCCACGGTGGTTGACGATGGAAACGCCTTGAGCCCACATCTGCTAGGCGGCTCTAACATCACCGGCTCTAACTCGGGATTTATTTTTATCGCCCTTCTAAAACGAGACAGAAACTTCCCCTCGCCTGAATCCTGCCTCATTTCAGGGAAGGCATCGCAGCATGGCAGTCTAAAAGGGGAATCACACGCCGTCGTCATTACCAGCCTATTCAGAAAGCCTTTGCTGAATCTCTCAGATCTGCACGGTCGCTTTGATGCCACCAGCGGAGAGATTTCTGATGACACATCCGCAGTCTCCAGCGAAGGTGCTGCTGCTGCTGCCGCCTCCGGCCCTTCCTTACAGAAGCCTCTGATCTATTTAATTCAGGTACTTTTGCTGCACACCTATGACGGTGTCTGATCATGGCAGAAGGTAACTTTACAACATTGCACGCCCGCCCAACAACCCACCATGCCACAGTCCTCCAACAGGACCCATCGAGACTCTTCTATTCAACAGAGACAGAAACACACTCAGAGAGCCAGAGACTGAAAAGGCAATTTGTGAATCTGATCTCATCTTCAGCTTTTCATCTGTTTGATTTTCATCCATTGAGCTGGAGCTGGTTGTATGTAAGAATGAATATGCTGTTCCCTAATGGAAGCTGGATTGACTTGCTCTCTAAGTGGAGATGCCAGACAAGCTGGCACTGAAATGGAGAAAACATGGGAACACTGCAATAGCGAGGGAAGACGCATCAGTGGTGTGACACACAAACCACACCTGGTAGCTTTAGCTTACTGTAAAGGATGGGCTGCTCCCAGATGCTCAGAAATCCTGGATGGGCAGACATGAGTTTCCTGCATTTTAGGACTTGCTATGATTTAACAATGCCTTTGGCTTCCTGGCACGAAACCACACCAGCAGCACAGACAGCACTGCATCTACTTACTGACCTAACGCCTGGGTGTCAGCAAGCCAGGTCAATAGGGGCGAGGATGCTAAGACAGGCTTTTCTCCCTTCCTGCTGACATCCTTATGTCAGCAGCACATTCTAAAGGATATCACAACTCTACCACATCGTGGTACTGATGTCAGGGCCATGATTAAGACAGCAAAGTAATTACAAGTGTCTGCTTTTGTATGCTGATTGCTTTCCAAATAGATGTTCTCCATTCCAAATAAATCCACTATGGATTAACATTTCTTCGACTTGTTCGCTACCTAGAATGTATTTGATTAGAAAAGCGTGATCAAAACTCTGCTTGACCATTTTTCAGCACTTCACCATTTTTCTTTTCCTCATCAGGGAGAAAAATGTATCCATTAGTTAACCTTTTCAAACACATTCTTTTTGTAGGCTAATTCAAAGAAGGATTATAAAAAAAAAATCGTCAGACTCGGCATGTGAATAGCTTTTTGTGAGCACAGGGAACAAGCATTCATATATCAGAACATCAGCATGGGGAGATAAGGGAGCTGTATAGTGAGAGCTTATCTGAATGCAAGATCAGCCCTGTGAAACCAGCATAAACATCAAGGACAGAATCCATATATTGATGTAATTCTTAGTGCTACTAGTGCATTTGTGTGAATTTGCAATTAAATAAAGCTTATTCCTTACAAAGAAAACAAGAAGTTAAGGATACAATTCAAGGTCTATTGAGATCAATGAGAATTTTTTTCATTGCATTTGAATATAGCTCCCTCTCCCTACCTCCCAACATGCCTACTGGAATATTAAGAAAGAAATTACCTGAAATTCGTTTGTACTACTTTTAAACAGACCAAGAATTGAATCCTCAATTCTCTTAGTCTGCTTTCTAAACCAGCAAATCCAAAGCTCTCCTTTCATCCACAGCTAACATTTAATGTATTTAAATCCACATTGGTTTTGTACCAAATAAAGTCATTGAAAATACCACAAATAGACGTGGGTGACAAATTAACTGATGCAGGCAACATAACTTTGAATTTCCTGACTTTTAGGCAATTAAAATATCAACTTAATTGTTGGATCTGTGTAGCTTCTCTCATTTTAATATGTAAATCACTCTCTATTACGCTATAGCTCAAAGAATGTGTGACTCTGCTTACTTGATTAGGCTGGGAATTGCTGGTCCTGCTGTCACTGTGTTTACACTCTAGTGACAACTTAGCACATCAAATTCACATAATGCAATGTCATCAACTTACTCATCAAATATAAACTTCTTAAATACAGCCGCCGCTCTAAAATATTGAACCTTATTTTACTTCATTTACAGCTCCTAAATAATCAGCACAAGTGAAAAGAAAAACTGGAAATTCAACTGCACGACAGTATTTGTCAGAAAAAACAGCTTCCCACAGGCAGGGAGATGAACCAGAAAAACAGTCCATGCCAGACTTCCAGACATTTGGCTTCCAAGTTTTAGTTGCATGTTGCCCCTTTAAAATGTGGTACAAGGAGACAAACTTTATTTCTCAGTCTCCACACATTCACCCCCTCATCTGGGACTGAGTGTTAAGGAGCCCTGATTTATCCTGTGAAGACAGTCAGATGTCAGCTCCTGGCCACATACAGTTGCCTGCAAATTGATTTGAGGACTCCAGAGTAAACCAGCAAATTCAGTCATTTTTTTCCCATTATGACCTGATCACAACAGGAAAACCATCTTGGATAGTATGGAGTGGGAAAGGGTAAATAAGTTCAGTACATTCCCATTCCTGTAATCTTTCCTGAATCCAATAAACAGCCCCAACCAAGGGGACGTTCACCTTGCCAGCACAAGGTTTTTTAAGACTTCCCAGTGTCCTTGACACCCCTTGCAAAGTTCCTCCACTGGATTTCTACCACTCTACTGGCTCACAGAGGCATCAGGCTTTAATTTCCAGGAGAAACAATGCATTGACAAGATGCAGAGCGGAGATCTGAGGCTCTGCGCTGCCGGAGCGCTCCGCCACGCTGGCAGGCTGGTTTTTCTGATGTCAGGGAAATCGTGTCGGCCTGAATTTGAGACATCAGCACAAGCCTTTCTTCTCAATCCTGCTGATGAATGAAAGAGCATTTTCAATTGTGTACATCCAGAGGCCTTGTGGCACATCAGGCCTAATCAAAAGCTGCTCCATGGCGCAAAGTGCTGTCAGAGGCAGCTCGAAGAACAGCCCCGCAGGAGCCAAAGGGCAGCTGCAGATAATACTGCATTTCCTCCCCTTCAGGACTGGAGAGATCTAGCAGGAGCAGCTCAGCCATCAAGGAGGCCACAACCAAGCAATGAGAGCTCGACTCAAGTATCCCAGGCAGGAAAACATAAATGACACAAAGTTTACCAAGAATAAAGCTCAACAGGCTGCTGGTTTGTCTCTGATTGATAAAGACACCATCAGCACAGAGGGATATTGAAGAACCTGTGGGATGTACAAGAACTGTGGCCATGAAGGGTGTTACCTTTCACGTGGCAGTTTCTGTACAGTACAAATTTGGTGGTGTTTTACAAGGATTGTGGAGGTGGGAAGGAATTAAAACACAGCTTCTGCAGCTCATTGACTTTTCTCCTTTCCTCCTTTTCTCCTTTTCTCCTCTCCTTTTCTCCTTTCAAAGGCTCTGNGGAGAAGGATTTTGGATCCTTCTGCAGCTCATTGCCTTTTCTCCTTTCAAAGGCTCTGAACGTCCCCTAAGCAGAAATGAAGGAGCACAGCTACTTTTGGTAGTGACAACAACTCTTCCACATGCTCACTTTGTATTTCACTCAGCTACTGCTGGACTGGGAACTGGAATCCCAAGTAATCAGGCTTAAAAGTACTGTTTCTATTACCAGTTTTTCCTTCACAGCCACATACAGAAGGAGACAAGAATATTCCTTGTCAGCCCAGGTTTCTCTACACATTTTCTCTTGATTTATCTGCTCCCTGAAGTCACCTCTAACCCTGCTCTCTGCTCATCTGTAATGGCTTTAGCTACCTCTAACCTTCCCACCTACCTCAGCAAAGGCAGCCTCTTCCTCCCCAGATGTAACACCACACCTTTACTGTGTCAGGACCGAGTAAGGAAAATGCATTTGCCCAGGAAACCAGCAGCCTTCTCCTCAGCTATATTTTCTTGCAGTGCTACTCATTTCCATTACACCCAGACTCAAGTCAGGATCAATAAGCCCAGAGAATCTTCCCTTGAGAGCCTCCTTCCTCATACTGCTACAGAAACCATTGCAGATGTTGTTGCAGTTGCGTTTAAATTTGGTGCTCCTCATCACATATACCTTTTCTTTTCCATTTCCTTCTCTCTCACAACTCATTTTACTATTTTTTTCTTTCCAAAAATTCTTTTATTTTTTTTATGGAACAAAGCTTCTACTTCTACTAAATATTTTGTCATCCATTTCTGCACAGTGCCTAGCAAGAGGGTAGAAGATGCTTTAAAAAAAGCCCTTGTAGGACTTGCTGGAGCTCTATGGAAGTATTATGTAGGTTCACAGGCTGCCTCTTAGTAAAACAGAAATATTGAGTTTTCCAAGAACTTCACATGTAAAATTGGTAGAAAAGGAGGGCAGGAAGAAATCCTGCAGCTTTTTTTTGCTCTTTGTGAAGGCTAAGTATAGTCTGGACAGTAACCTTTGACTGACACCAAGTTTAACACATTCGCCAGCTACAACAGAACTACTTTACAGAATTTATTACAAACCTCTGCCTCCCTTGACAGCAGAAAGAGCCTGAAAGTTCCAACAATGTCTCAGTGGCACCTCCCCATCCCAGTTTCACAAGAAGCTGCAGGCTCCAGGCATCCTTGGGGGTTTGTTCGGTCAGCAACCTTTGGCCCTCTCGCAGCACACAGATTACACCGAGCTCAGGGCAAGTCTCTGGTTGTTCAACAGACTCATGGCAACTTGCCACAGGCAGGGCACAGTGTTTGCAATATCCTCAGAGCTGCATGACTTCATATCTGTATTATCTCCAAAAAAAACCAAAAACCTTGGGGATCTTTCGGGATGATGAATACTATATATGATTAAAGCAATTTTTTTTAAAGATTAGAAAACATTTCTTCCAGCCCTCTTGAGATACTGGACTTTCATTCAAGCCAGGACCTTTATAGGTGCCTGCAGTGACTTCAGTAGTGCAGAACATTTACATCAAAGGCACTGTTGCTGAATCAGAACACACAAAAGCTTCAAGGTATTTTCCCCTTACGGCTGCACTGCCCAAATCCATCGACACCATTTAGGGACTCTCCCCTGACCAATGTAACCCTGTCAGTATGAAGTACAGGAGACCACAACTCCGCTAGAGTTTTTTATGAAAACAGATATATTTAGCAGCACCACCTGGCTATCTCCAGTGCTGGGCTGAGACAAAGGGATATGGATAATAACGAAGGGAATCAAGGTAAGCTCTATTTAAACCATCAGCTTATTCCCAGTCTTAATATACAATTCAGGTCCCAGACTGGTCTAAACGTCTTGCAGAAGAGAAAGTAGCACCATAAAAACAATAATAACGAGAATTAGCTGAGAGCTGGAGGGATTGCCCCACGGAGGCTGTGGAGTCAGCACAGGAGGGCAGGCAGCTCCAGTGGGTCAGGACTGCTGCTAATAACTCCCATCCCTTGTGCTGCTTTCCCTATCATTTGTGGTTTGCACACCAATGCTATGCAACATCTCGGATGCAGGCAGCAGTAGGGGATGATTTCTTCCCTCATGAAGGATACGTGGCCATCTCGGGAGTGAAAGAGGACAGACCTTCATCAGCGCACAGCAAAGCACCAGAGGCAAAGTCAAGCTCTTTATTAACTTCAGATGAAACTGGGATATGCAGAAAGCAATTTACTGAGATACAGGCAGGGCACAAAGGCTAACATCCTGCTTTTAACTGAAGTCCCTTAACATTTGAAGGCAGCAAATGCCCTGGACCTTTGCGTCTCTTTGGAACAAAGGCAATTCCTTCAGTACAAGTGAAGGGGAACCGGCAGGTTAAACATAAGTGACAGAAAGGTCACCTAATGAATCCTTCCTGTGCTTCAGGAAGAGGCAGGATGAGGCTGAAGGAGAGCTGCCCTCTGTGCACCCACCTGGCCCAAGCCCATTTGACCACTGGCACGAGGTCAGGAATGGAGGCTGCACTTCCACACGTGCACCCAGCAGCAGCCAAGGTCAGGGAAGAATCCTCCATCAGGTGGACTCAGGTCTCACTCACAGCTGCAGCCCCCGTCATGTGTGGATTACCTACACAGATGGCAGGAAGCACCAACAGCTCAGCCAACTGTGGATGGAGAATGGCAACTTCTAAATTCCCTCTGCTCCTTTTTTTGTCACCTTCTGTACTCAGAAACACATTCAGCAGAAGCACAAACACACTGAGACAGTGACAAATTTTACCGTCTCTGGCGTGTCACTTCAACAAGATTAGATTATTTTAATACTACTTCATTACCCGATTTAAATCCAATTAAATACATTTTACAAGGCCCTGGCATGGCTGTGATGCTGGGGACAGCCCCTGCTGAATGCCAGGTGTAGCATCTGTGTTAGGGCCAAACACCTGCCTCAGAGTGAGATTCTCCAGTCCTTCAATGACCCCCTTTTCCCACTTTTTCCTTAACAAGGGGGAAAGGACACTGAAACCATTGAGATGGATGAACAGCTTTTCTTTTTGGTGGGATTATGCTCAGGAAAATAGCTCCAAAGTTCTCCCCAGATGGTTGAAATCAGAGTTGATTTCCCCATCTTCCTTCCTGGTAGGGGTGCCAGCCTCTCTCTCACCAGAAAGAATATTAAAAGCACTTTTCTTCTTTCTCACAGGGAGAAGCTGCATGAAGAAGGGAACACTCCAGTGTAGCTACGGGATAGCAATAAATCATGAGAGCTCGTGGAAAATTCGCATTACTGCATTCTTTTAGTCAGGAACCAGCTTCCATGGATCATCCATTCCTACCTTCAGATCCATTACCTTTAAGATAGGAACACAAATGGAGATAAGGAGCACCTGAACCATTCTCTCTCATTTCTACCTATGCTTTGTTACAAGTCATTGTTTCTCTCAGCTCCCCATTAGCTGTCACCTACATATTTGCTTGCAACTAAGACCCAAATCCATCTCTAGCAGTGCCAGAAATCAGGAGGTCTACCAGGACCCCACAGGGCAAAAAAAGAAAGATCTAAACAGAAATGGCCTGGAGAGAAATGGGGAAAAATAGGAAAAGTTATGGAGATGAAAAAAAAAAAAGTAGAAGATGCAGACTGAAATACAGAAGGGGCAGTGGAAGGAAGGTGTGAAGAGCATGGGAAAGGAAAAAGCAGAACTGGAACAGATTTCAGATCTGTGCAGCAATGCCCTGTGCCACCTTTGCAAAGCTGTCACAATCTGCATCCCTGTTTCCGAGGCAGGAGGATGCGGAGCCTCTCCCCAGATGGCTGTCTGACCTTGGTGCTCCCAGCTCTTACACAACCCAGCAGAGGAGCACAACACTCACAGAGCTCCAGCCCCTGCCCCCCTTAACACCCCACGAGCCTGCAGTGCCAGTCTGCATTTTGGAAAAGGACAGGGTGTTGTTACAGCTCTCCATAGGTCCCCATCTGAACAGGGACTGTTACGGCAGAAATGAGAGGAGAGGGCCACCGAACCATGTGGCAACTTGCCAGGCTGTGCTGCAGCCTCCAGCGGTTATGCTCAAAGAGATTTAAAGTCCAGCATAACCTTGATTTTTAATAGAGTCACATTTAATGAGCTTTAACGTCCACAGTAATAATTTTCTTATTACCTACGCAGGAGTCGGAAATACGATCAGAAGAAATGTGCTGTACTCCAGCCCAATGGAGTCCAATTAAATCCAAGGGATTTAACAATGGCCAATACATTATTATCAAAACCATCAACATCATTGTCCTTAATGCCTTTTTTTGGTTGGTATAATTATAATTCTGTGAACCATAAGCATAGCTGTTGCATACCGCATAAGCTTGCTGAACGCATCAAACCCGGCTGGCTGGAGGCCACTCAAAATCCCTCACCTCGCCAAGCAGCCAGTCAGGTTATATGGCAAAATAGGACAATAAAATCTTACATTTACTTCTATCTGTCTAAAGGCGAAATGCAAACTTACACATGACCTTTGTTGTCCTCCCAGCTTTTATCCACACTCTTCCTACTCTGTCCTTGCTCTCTTTTCATCCCATTCTACTCTGACACCAGGGACCTCCCACCTCAAAAGCTCAGAGAGCTGAATTTGCCTCTTGCATGTGTCACACGAACGAGCTGGATAAACAGACAGATGGGGACTGCAGCTGACAGAAAGGGGTAAAAGAAAAACTCCCAATTCTCGTTATTTTTGTACAGAAACAGCTTCACAAAACTCACAGAAATTCGCTCCCTTATCATGCACAACCAACCTCCCTCCCTGGGGCAGCCAATTGGACAGTGACAAACAAAGCAGAGGGAGTTTCTGCCGCACGCTCCCCACTTCACACCTTGAAAATACACTGAAGCAGAAGGCATGTGGCAGCTGTGCCTGTGGGCAGAGCTAAGAAAACAGCAAAAGCTGGATCTTCCATGTCTTATCCAGAGGGAGACAGTGTGTGAGTTTTCTGGCCACACGAATCCATGTTGTTGAGCCACTGCAGAACAGCTGCTGCATCCACACTGAGGATGCGGGATGGAGTCAATGCAGAAATGGATGCAGCTTGCACAGCACACTTGATCAGCTGTCCCCAAACCCACCAGGAGCTCTCCCTGCTCCAGCAAGGAGGTCAAATCTGGCATTCACCTGGCTAATTTAAAGCCAGCTCAGAATAACCCAGTAACCTTGTGGTCAGCACTGTAACACCCTCAGCATCTCTTCACATCCCAGTATTTGCAGTCCTCATGCTCTGACCATGCTGCTGAATGTTCCCACAGCAGAAATGTTTAGGTGTATTTATGACAATGTGCCCTGTGCATGACAGTGATGCACTCAAGCACATGAAACACAAGAAAAAATGCCCAAGATCTTCCCACATAACCTGGCTTCCTGTACCTTCACCCTGCCCTCAAAGAGAGCCATCCACAGGGCTGCTCCATCCTTCAATAACCTTTTCCCATTTTGTTTACAAGAACCACTTCCAGATGCACTTATAGGCACTCTGAGAATCCAAAGGGCCCTCCTGTGACTTTGGTAAATGACACTGAAGTACTTCCCACCCTTCTAAGTTCTGAACCTGATGCTGTCTTTCATCTGAGATGGTCACCAGAAGTCAGAATGATGTAGCTTGGGACTGGGGTAAAAGGAAAAAAAAAAA